>CAUYQU010037587.1:0-17223 GCA_963574635.1 Cheracebus regulus
CCCCACAGAGCTGGGCCTTCCCGGGTTCAGCTGTGCTTTCTCCGTCCTCAGAGCTTCCAATTGCTGTTCTCCTTGTGGGGGTGGGACCAGCGGAGCCCGACTAAAAGGGCAACCAGTCCTGTACACTCCACACCAAGAAGCGCCACGCCAGCCAAAAGAGGCACGCTGGCGACCCGTGTGGCTCCTTCGCCGGGAATCTCCCAGTCTGTGGGCATCAAAAATTCGTCTGCAATTGTGGCATCCACTCGCTCTCTGCGCTTTCACTGGGAGCCACAATCCTGAGCTGCTGCTACGTGGCCATCTTGAATCTCTCCAATTTTTGTGTTTTTAGTAGAGATGGGATTTTGCCATGTTGGCCTAGCTGGTCTTGAACTCCTGGCCTCACGTGATCTGCCTGCCACGGCTTACCAAAATGCTGGGATTATAGGTGTGAGCCACTGTGCCTGGCCAAAAGCACTTTCTAAGAAGAAATTAAAGAAGCACTCAGAGTTGAAAACTGACCTTTGGGAAATGACCAGATTGAGAGAATGAGGGATGATGGATGTGACTACATACAGGCATCTTTGAAGAACTTAGAAAATACTCTGTCTGGGCCAATTGCACTGGTACATGTCTGTAATTCCAGCACTTTGGGAGACTGAGACAGGTGGATGGCTTGAGCTCAGAAGTTCGAGGCCATCCTGGACACGATGGTAAAACCTGTTTCTACAAAAAATAGAAAAATTAACTGGGTGTGGTGGCAGGTGCCTATAGTCCCAACTAAATGCTTGAGTCCAGAAGATTGAGCTGTGGTGATCCCAGATCATGCTATTGCACTCCAGCCTGAGTAACAGAGCAAGACCCTGTCTCACAAAAAAAAAAAAAAAAAAAAGAAAAGAAAAGAAAAGAAAAGAAAATGGTGTATCAGGGACCAAAAAAATCTCAGAGGAGTGGGTGATTCAGACTGCCAACTGCCAGACCTTTGGGAGAGTGACTTGGCCAGAAGGTATCTGTCCCAGCATGGGTTCTCCAGGAAGCCAATGCTAAGACAGTGTTAGGAATACAAAGGTGTTACCTGTGGGGTGGGAGAGAGGAAGTGGAATTGGGAAAAGGAGCTGTCAAACTGTAATATGGAGTTGGCAAAACCAGGAGCTCTGAAGCAAAGATTGTCCCTTATGGGACTCCCACATTAGGGAAAAGTGATCCTACCACCCTTCTCTGTCGGACCCTGAAGGTAGCTAGAGGCTGTCAGCTTAACACAGCCCTGATAGCTGGGTAGCAGTTACCTTCTTGAGAGGGCATCTGAGTGGTGCATCTCTGTGTCTGTTTCAGAACTCATTTAGAAAAGCAATTTCAAGAGATTGATAGGGATAGAAGTCTTATTATAGGGACCATGTGGGGTCAGGTTGGTGAGAAGATGGGGCAGCCAAGGAAAACCTCAGATTTGTGATTTTTTTTTTTCATTCTTTTATTTTCTTTTTAAATTTTTTTCTTCCTCCCTCCCTCTCCCCTCATTCTTTTATTTTTAATTTTATTTTATGTATTTTTGATTTCTATATGTTTTAATCGCTTCAGATTTGTGATCTTTCTTAAATTAAAAAAATTTTTCTTTTTGAGACAGGGGGCTGGAGTGCAGTGATGCAATTACGGCTCACTGCAACCTTGAATTCCTAGGCTCAAGTGGTCCTCCCACCTCACCTGCCAAGTAGTTGGAATTACAGGTGTGTGCCACTATGCCTTGCTGATTTTTGTATTTTTCGTAGAGACAGGTCTTGTTATGTTGCCTGGGTTGGTCCCAAACTCCTGACCTCAAGTGATCCTTCTGCCTCAGCCTCCCAGAGTTGAGATTACGAGCCTGAGCCACTGCATCCAGCCAGATTTATGATCTTTGTCACCGCCTTGAGTGCACATCATCACCTTGAGTGCACACTGTGACTTCACACTTTCTCCTGAAGATGAATGTACTAAATTAAACTTCCAGGGAAGGTGATAGTCAAGGACTCACAGCTCAGAGCCTCCTCTTCTATTATAGAGCCTTATCTCACACATGCTTATTAATTCTTGCTGTGTTCTTTTCTCAGAAGTCTATACTAGATTTTTAAGGAACTGGACTGCTCTACTAGATCTCAGGCCAGATGAGTTATGCTTGACTAGTTCTGGTGGTGTTAACAACTAATGGAGGCATTGTTTTTCTTTTTTAATTTTAATTTTAATTTTTTTTAATTTTTAAATAAAAAAAAAAACATGGAACACTTCACGAATTTCCGTGTCATCCTTGCGTAGGGGCCATGCTTACCTTCTCTGTATCGTTCCAGTTTTAGTATATGTGCTGCCGAAGCGAGCACGAGGCATTGTTTTTCACTCTGAAAGTAATCTGAACTAGAGATTCCAATTAAAAATTCTTCTAGAAATGTGGTAGTATAGTAAAATAAATGCAAAGACCCAGATCTAGATGAAGACTGTAAAGTAGCAAAATGAAATTTGAAAAAAGAAAAAAATTCTTGAAAATTCTTAGATGGGACTAATTTAGCAAATATTTGTTGAACAACTCTCTCATTGGGTACTTCATTAGGTTTTGGTATTGCACAGATGGCTAAAATACAGACCCTCTCTTTAAGGAACTTACAGAGTGGTGAGAAAGATGAAGAAGCTTGCTGGAGTTAAATCTTCTCACAAATGATTTACCTTCTTAAAAGACATTTGTGCAATATTTCAGTGGGGCTGGACTCTCAGGAGTCTGTCCCAGATTGGGTGACTTTGTTGCCCATTAGGGTGGCTTCTTTTTTTTTTTTGAGATGGAGTCCCGCTCTGTGCCCAGGCTGGAGTGCAGTGGCACCATCTTGGCTCACTGCAGCCTCCATAGGGTGACTTTTTTTTTTTTTTTTTTTTTTTTTGAGACAGGGCCTACTCTGTTTCCCAAGCTGGAGCGCAATGGCATGATCTCAGCTCATTGCAACCTCTGCCTCCCAGGTTCAAGCGATTCTCCTGCCTCAGCCCCATACGTAGCTGGGATTACAGGCATCCGCCACCATGCCCAGCTATTTTTTGTATTTTTAGTAGAGACGGGGTTTCACTGTTTTGGCCAGGCTGAACTCCTGACTTCATGATCCGCCTGCCTCGGCCTCCCAAAGTGCTGGGATTATAAGTGTGAGCCACTGCGCCCGGCCTGATCTTTTCATTTTCTAATTTTACTGGTGCTTTCTAGCAGAAACCCTGTTTTTGCCTATTCCTGATACTGCAGCAAAATACCACAGACTAGGTAATTTATAAATAATAGAAAATTATTTATCACAGTTCTGGATACTGGAAAGTCTAAGATCAAGATGCTGGCAGATTGAGTGTCTGGTGATGGCTTGCTGTCTGCTTCCAAGATGGTTCCTTGTTGTTGTATCCTCATGTGGCAGAAGGGCAAGAGACTAGGAAATTCCCTTTAACCTCTTTTGTAAGGTCACTGATCACATTCACAAGAGTTCCACTCCCTTGACTTAATCACCACCTAAAGGCCTCACCTCTTAATACTGACACATTGGCAATTAAGTTTCAATATATGAATTTTTGGGGACACATTCAGACCATAACAAGCCCTCAGCCCTACTTAATTTTTAAATTTTCTATTTAAAATACATAAAATATTAAAATACAAAATATTCATTTTTTTCTGATTAAAAGGTAATACATAGAATACTCAAACAATGTACTAAAGTACAGAGTCCAAAGTAAAACACTCAAATTCTACCACCAAAGGCAGACGCAATTAACTTTTCAGTGATTACCTTTCTTAATGTATCTCTCTTTCTCCTCCCTCTGTCATGTACACACATGCATATACACATGTGTAAATGCACAGACATATGTCCTTTTGTATAAATAGGGTCATATTTCATATGCTTTTGTATCTTCTTTCCTTTCTTTTTTTTTTGTGTAAGATAGGTTTCACTCAGTTGCCTGGGCTGGAGTACAGCGGTGCCATCACGGCTCACTGCAGCCTCAACCACCTGAGCTCATTTGATTCTCCTACCTTAGCCTCCTGAGTAGCTGGGACCACAGGCACACACTACCCTCTTCAGCTAACTTTTGTATTTTTTGTAGAGATAGGGTCTTACTTTGTTGCCTAGGCTGGTCTTGAACTCCTGGGCTCAAGTGATCCTCCTGCCTTGGCCTCCCTAAGTGCTGGGATTACAGGTATGAGCCACTGTGCCTTGCCTGTAGTCCCTTTTCTTAGCCATTATGTTAGGGTCATCTTTCTATATCAACGCATATGGATACAGACACCATCCTTTATAATGACTGTGAAGTATTTTATTGTGTTGATGCATCATGCTTTAACCATTTCCTATTCACAGATATTTGAGATGTTTTAAATGTTTTTAACCCAGGATACTAGTATACATCGTACAATGCATAGGTTACCTGCCCTGTCCCCCAAACAAATAATTATTCAGCACAGAATGTCAGTACTACCGAGGTTGAGAAAACCTGCTCTGTACCTTCTGCAGTGCTGAACGTTGGCAGTCTTTTTTGTTTTGAAATGGAGTTTCGCTCTTGTTGCCCAGGCTGGAATGTAATGGCATGATCTCTGCTCACCGCAATCTCTGCCTCCTGGGCTCAAGCAATTCTCCTGCCTCAGCCTCCCAAATAGCTGGGATTACAGCTGGGATAGCTGGGATTACAGGCATGTGCCACCACATCCAGCTGCTAATTTTGTATTTTTAGTAGAGACGGGGTTTCTCCACGTTGATCAGGCTCGTCTCAAACTCCTGACCTCAGGTGATCTGCCTGCCTCGGCCTCCCAAAATGCTGGGATTACAGGCATGAGCCACCACACCAGGCCAAGGATATTGGCAGTCTTTACTCCCTTATATCTGCTGAAACACCAGATATTAATTGCTTAGGCAAAAAGTAATAGCTCTTTTAATGTGCATTCTTTTAATTGCTAGCAAGAGTAAGCATCTTTTTCTATATTTTATTTTATTTACCTATTTTTGAAGCAAAAGGTGGGGTTTAATTTTTAGTTACATGATACTGCAAGCTATGAAATTCCATGTAGAAATAAGGAACACATTCAGAGGACGAGCTTTATATGGTATGTACAATTTGGAACTGTTCCAGCATAGTTTCCTTGTAAAAAGTATCACAATAACAAACCACATTTAAAGAGAGTTCTTAGTAGAGAAACAGTAAGAAAAGTTATACCAAATATAGTACACAACAAACAACATTATGCCTTAGTCGTATAATCTAAAAGTTAAAGGTCCCAGGAGTCCCACCCGAACTTGGAAGATATCCTCTATTTATTAGTGATTAGTTTCTTTTGTGAATTTTCTATTCATGCCTGCAAGAATGATTTGAATATTGGAGCCATTTGCCTTTTTCATTTGTTTATGGTTTCTTTCTTTTTAAAAGAAAATATAAGCATTTTTATGTGGTCAAATTTACTGATATTTTCTGTTTAGTTTCTGAAGAGGGCTAAGTTGGTAAGTTATCCAAAATAACTTTAAAAAGGTGGTTCAGTTAGACTGTAATCCAGTGCCATCCATGCTGTAGTTTAGTGGCATATTTATTCTGTGGACAACATTCCAACAGATGACTTTGAGTTACTCTTCCTTAATCTGTCTGTAAGTGTTCTGCTCTTACTGAATCTTCCCTTAGCCCTATGCTAGTCACTGAAGGATGCAGAAGGAAAATACTTGTTTTCTCCTTTATTGGTCTACAGTTAGATATTTGAGATACCATTAGCATCTGAAACAGAACATAGTTATATGCTGAATAGGAGTTCATGGGGGCAGGGTGGTAATCAGTGAAGATTTCCTAGAATTTATGAATGACCCAATCTTGAAGGATGTGACAAGGCAGAAGGGAAATATTTCCAGCACAGGGCATCACTGTGGGACAGACAGCTAAGAGATTTGAGTTCTAGTCCCTACTTTGTTGCTAATTATTGTGTAACTTAGGCTAAATCTCAGGCCCCAGTCTTTTTATCTGTGAAGTAAGGAGATAGAAATAGTATATTTTCTAAGATTGTTGTTAATATTTAAGTGTCATGGCTTTAGTGTTAAGATAATTTTCAGAAATAATTCACTCAGCAGTTATTGAAAGTATTCTGGATTCTGGCAGCATGCTAGGTGCTATGGGCATGCAATGATGGGTAAGATATGGGCCTTTTTAGAAATATATAGTTTAAAGGAGAGAAAAATCATGTGTGGTAGTTGGCACAAGAGGTACTGCTTGGGAAACAGAGTGAGGAAAGATAATCTTGGTTTGGGTGATGAAGGCTTCAGAAAGAGATGGCATTTATGTTATATAGAAAAGGAGTTGGGGGTAAATTGAACAAGGGCCCAGGGGAGAAAGGGGTGTGGTACATGGTTTGCCTGGGATACAGTTAGTAAGCTTATTTGGCTGGATTTGTCTGGTTGATGCAGAGGGGTAGGAAGAAATAAGAAAGGTGAAGCGTGCTGGCCTGTGGAGTGACTTAAACATGGAACTCACATATTTTCTTAGTTTTTACTTCTGTAATCTTCTGGTGATTTTTAGGCAGGGGGATAACATGATGTTAGCGGTACTTGAAGATTAATTTGGTGTAAATGTCTAGGATGGTAATTGATTGCATTTAGGGATTGTGAGCGGTGTCAACAGTGACTTTGAGATTTTTGAGGCTGGATAGATTAAAGATAACGTAAGAGAAAGCAAGTAAGACTTAAGCAGTGACAAGCAGGATGAAAAGACATTTGGAAGGGGAAAATGAGTCCATGTAGTAACGGGCAGGACTTAGAGTAGACAATGCTCCTAAGGCAGGGCATAGCTGTGGGAGGAAATTGGTCATGCTGGTTCATTGTTAGGAAGAATTTTCTAGTAATTTGCCATTAGCTTGAAATTTTATAAGTCAAACAGGAATTTTTATGTTTTAAAAAAAGATTGCCCATTATGAGTTACAGGTCTATAATTGTGTTGGTTCAGATAAGTCTTTTGGAATAGAAATCCCTGTCCCACTTTTTTTTCAATGTTGAATCTTGCCCATTACGCACATCCTGTAAAGGGAAACTGTGTTACTGGGGGGCACATTTTAAAGAACTTTTAAGAATCTCTACATCTTTGGAGAAAGGAAGGTGAACATTACTCATTATTTATTTGTGTGTTAAAACACTGTTCACCATCCTTGATTTCATTTTCATGATGGCTGGAGCAAAATGCTTAAAAGTGGTAAATGGCAAGCAAACCACTGAAAACAGGAACAGACCACACGAGCAGGGCTCATGCACTTCATTAGTCATCTCATCAGCAGAGGCCCTGCAGAGGCAACTGTAGACAGCCATGAGGGAACTGGAGAGATGGGTTTCTGGCATGGCTATGGTTCTATTATTGTGGTAACAATAGTTTATTCTTCAAATCAGGGGAATGAGAGCAAAGTTGCTTAGCAATTATGTGGGTGCTGAAAGAATGGCCTTTGGAGGAGCAGGCATTTGAAGTGTGCTAAGTTCAGCTTTTTCAAGAAACTTGTAAACACCCTGATTAGAGTGATTTGGGGCAGTCTTTTTGTAAATAAAGCACTTGTAGTCCTCTTTCTGATTGCTTTTGCCTTAATCTGCTTTTCAGCTTCCTCATCTGGAGAAAGGATTAGTGCCTCTTAGAGCAGATTCCCCTAGACGGTTAGGATGCTGGGAGATAAGGGCTCCCAGAGAGAGAATGGTCCCAGACATCTAGGTACATGGACTTCCTTGCCACGGGCTCTAGCTTGGCTCTGCTGAATAGTGCCAGTCATCTCTGTTGGGCTCTGTGGAGCTGATGGGGTAGCACCAGCACATCACTGCAATTTAGAAACAACTTGTGGGCATGTCCATCTTTGTATAGGCAGGGCTATCTGTTTTTCCAGAGACAGAGGGAAGGTAGCAAAGCATGGAAAGGACACCAGAGTGGGAGACTTGGGTCTAATCCCAGTTTCACCACACATAAAACTCTGATTTGGGACACATCTCCTAGTCTCTGACGCAGCCTCTTCATCTGTAAAATAGCAATAATATCTACTCTCCCTGTGGAGAGGATAAAACAAATTAACAGATGGTATGAATCTACTTGAAAAAGGATAAATTACTGTGTAAGTTTATGGAAGAGATTTTACTTTTTTTTATTGGTTAATATTCCGACCATCAAAAATTTGATTTCTTGTATATTTTGTTTCCATGAAAAGAAAACCTTGACCAAGTGTGGTGGTTCATGCCTGTAATACCAGCACTTTGGCAGGCCAAGGTGGGTGGCTCACTTGAGGTCATAAGTTTGAGACCAGTCTGGCCAACATGGTGAAACTTCATCTTTACTAAAAATACAAAAGTTAGCTGGGTGTGGTGGCAGGTGCCTGTAATCTCAGCTACTTGGGAGGCTGAGGTGGGAAGATTGCTTGAACCTGGGAGGTGGAGGTTGCTGAGATCATGCCATTGCACTCTCTGCCTCAAAAAACAAAAACAAAAAACAAAACCCTCAAGGCTGGGCATAGGGGCTCATGTGTATAATCCTGGCACTTTGGGAGGCTGAGGTGGGAGGATCACTTGAGCCCAGGAGTTTGAGACCAGCCTGGGCACACATAGTGAGACTCCCATCTCTATTTTAAAAAAATAAAAATAAATCTTAAAAAAGAAAAAAATCCTTGAGATATGGTGTAAGCTTTAAACAAAGCTTGCTGATAAAAAGTTTTAAAGATGGCACACATGTTTTTTCCTCTTTTAGAAACACTTTTTCATAGATGGTTTATTCAGTTTTGTTTTGTATATACATATATTATAATTAATCAATTATTATAATTGATCAGTTTTTGAAATGGGATCCCCTCTGTTGCCATGTCTGGAGTCCAGTGGTATGATCATGTCTCAACACAGCCTCCACTTCCCCAGGCTCAAGTCAATCTCCCACCTCAGCCTCCCATCTCAGCCTCCTAGGTAGCTGGGACTACAGGGATGTGCCACCACACCCAGCTGGCTTTTGTATTTTTTATAGAGATGGGGTTTTGCCATGTCACCCAGGTTGGCATTGAACTTCTGGGCTCTAGCTATCTGCTTGCCTCAGCTTCCTAAAGTACTAGGATTATAGGCATGAGCCACCATGCCCAGCCTGTTATATTTCTTGAAGTAGACTTCCCTTTTATAGACCTTACTAACAGTGAAAAAGCTGTCACAAAGCTGGACTTCTTATCTAAATTATGAAATGAGTTTGGGTTGACAGTTAAGGGTTTTACAAACAAGTCCAACTCCTCATTTGAGATGAGGATGCAGAGACATTGGAGCACAGGTCTCCTCCAGGTGCCTTATATAATGTGCTGCCTTCCTCACAGTTTGCTTAACTAAGTAAAGATGGTTAAGAAAATTATCACTGAATTTAGCCATCCCTGTGTTTAACAAGAGTGCTGTTTAATTGTCCAAGGCTGAAGTCTCAAGTTCAAATATAAATCTTCAGTGGGATCACTGAATCAAACTAAGCATCTATATGTACAAAGAGTGTTGTTGGCTTTAGAGAACTGAAGACATAATGCTTATTACTAGAGAGTACTGGACCAGAGATTATAAAACCTGAGTTCTAGGATGACAATATGACATCCAAGGCCCCTGCCAGGACTTTGGTTGGAGGGTCTATGAAAGAGAAAGATAGAGAACAGGGTGAGTATGGAAGAGATGGTTTTTGTTTCTTTAGGGCTTTGCATTAATCAACTACTTTTATCATGTTATTCCCCTATCTGGAAATTTTCCTATTTGCCTCTATTCCTATCCTAAAGCTATCCATATTTATCCTGTAAGCCATAAGTTACATTTTACTTCCTCTGTGAAGTCACTGTAACACTATTTCTCCTTTTCTGAACTTATTTAGTGCCCTTACAGTGCATTCATCCATTAGTTATGCTACATTTCTGTGGAATATGTCTTCCTTTCACACCTCATCTTTGGTGAGCAGGTTAATGTAGAAGAAAAAGTACAGACTATGATAAATAGATTGATCTATGTGATCTTAGCCTGACCACTTAAAAATATATATATTTAATTTTTAAAATATGTATTATATTTTTGAGGTTATTATTATTATTTTTTAAAAAACAATACAAAGAAGAGGTGCAGCGAAGTCTTACTCTAACCTTGGTCTCATCAAACTTGCCTTCCCTTCACAGTTATTAGTTCTTATATATCTCTCCAGAATTTCTTTTCTTCCTCCTTTTTCTTTTACACAAAAGATGGCATACATATTCTTAGGTACCTTGTTTTTTTTCCCACTTAATTTATGTTGGAGATCTTTTAATATCAGTACATAGCAAGCTTTCTCATGGTTTTTATGTTTTATGGATATACTGTAATTTAACCAGTAATTGGGAATTGTTACTTGGATAAAGTTCCAAATGATTTTAAAATCTGAATGACATTTGAACTTGATCTGAGAAATATGCATTTCATTTCTTTAATACTTGTATTTCCATAGCACTTTACAGTTTTTAAGCACTTTATATTCTTGAAATTGATCTTTAGTATATAGGTTTTACTAGGCTAATAGAAATAAAATATCTATTTAAAATTTTGCTGACTGTGATGCAAGATTCTCCAATAAAAGCTCCACCGTACTCTTTTCATGTGCTTTACTGGCAAACACAGGGTTTGCTTGAGAAACACAGCCTGCTTTGTAGAGGCTCATAAAAGTCTTCATTACTGCATTTATAACCATTTGTGAATATACTTCCTTAACTTACTTCCTTAAAACCAGTAGAGTGTGTAGAAAAGGATCTTCACATAAATGAAGCTTTGAGAAACAAAACAATTTTAGAAAGAAGATATGCAAATTTTTAATAGATTAAATATTTTTAACCTTAAAAAAACTCCCAACTGAAATATGTGTATGCAGAAAAAGGGACTCACTTAATGCAAATGAAAGTATTTATTGAGATGAATGTGACTCCTTAAGGTTCAATGTTTAGGGCTGAGAAAAATAAGGAATATTTTTACTTGGGGTTCAACTAGGAAGATTCTCTGTTGCAGAAAGTACAGCCTTAGCCATGTAATTTGACCTGTTCAGAAAGCACAAATGAAACGGAAGGGGCTTAAGTTCTATTTTAAAATTTTCATTCAATGTAAAATAAGATTAGTACTAAAGCAGCTCAGACTGCTAATTCAACTACTGTACCTAGACACTGAAGTGTGCACTTAGGATATTGCAAGATCAATAGCCCTTCATGTGTATTTATGCTATGGAATGCAAGTTTTCTTTCTTTCTTTCTTTTTTTTTTTTAAAGATGGGGTTTCACCATGATGGCCAGGCTGGTCTTGAACTCCTGACCTCAGGCGATCCACCCACCTCGGCCTCCCAAAGTGCTAGGATTACAGGTGTGAGCCACTGCGCCCAGCTGGAATGCAAGTTTTCTATAAAATATTTTTAACCATATTGGTGACTCTATTTTTGCTATTTAATTTTTTCCTATTTTTTATCCAGGCCCTTGATTTCTTTTTCTTTTTCTTTTTATGTTCTTTTATACTCATGCTGAAATTTAGCCTAGTCATAGAATTTTAGAGATGTTTAGATACTTAGAGATTCCTAATTAATATTTGGTATATTTGTATAATAATTGGCCATTTCTATTGAATAAATGAGAAAACTAAAGCTTGAAGAGGTTATGACTTGCCCAGATCAGCCTCCTTGTTCAGAACCCCTGGCTGCAGCCGCCCAGTACCAGGTTCTTTCTCTAAACAGCTTTAATTGGCTGACCCTGCTCTACTTGGCGAAAAGTTTAATTTTGAACATGTTCTCTTACTCTTTCGTTTCTGATGTGGACAGATTAGTAAAAGACCACAGATCTTGCATGGAGCCTGGCTCATAGTAGGCATATAATAGAGACTAGTTCTAAGTGAACCAAAACTGGGAAGGAATGAGAAAGAATAACAGGTGACAAGTCGGGGGTGGCAGCTGAGCAGCCCTCACCCTGTTTTTGCTAGTTTGTTTTCCATCCTTCTCTACCCAGGACAGGGAGCAGCATGTTGTATTCATGGTGAAGGTGTCATATGCTGGTTAGTGGGAGCCTTTAAACGATTTTCTTTTCCCCTGCAGGTCCTTTCCCATAACCTGTGCACGGTGCTGAAGGTTCCTCATGACCCGGTTGCCCTTGAAGAACACTTCAGGGATGATGATGAGGGGCCAGTGTCCAACCAGGGCTACATGCCTTATTTAAACAAGTTCATTTTGGAAAAGGTATGATTGTAACCGTTTTTAGGGTGCAGCATTGTTTGGTTTGCATGTTTCAAGTGGGCCCAAAAACCCTCTGTTGGTGAGTTCACTAAGGAGTTGAAGTAGAAAGAATCATTACATAAATCGGAAAGGAAGAAAGAATGAGAAACTAACAGTGCTTCCTATTCTTCTCTCCTCCACTGTCTTCTAAAATTTGGTTTAATATTTTTCCAATTTGATTCTTTGAAATTAAAAACTGTGTTTTGTGTTAATCTGTACCTGTGCTCTCTCAGGATGCTTTAAAAAAAAATCAGGTCTAGCCAGGCGCAGTGGCTCACGCCTGTAATCCCAGCACTTTGGGAAGCAGAGGCGGGTGGATCACGAGGTCAGGAGATCGAGACCATCCTGGTAACATGGCAAAACCATGTCTCTACTAAAAATACAAAAAAGAAAAAATTAGCCAGGTGTGGTGGTGCGGCCTGTAGTCCCAGCTACTCGGGAAGCTGAGGCAGGAGAATCACTTGAACCCGGGAGATGGAGGTTGCAGTGAGCCGAGATCACGCCACTGCACTCCAGCAGCCTGGATGACAGAGAGAGACTCTGTCTCAAAAAAAAAAAAGATACAAAAATTAAAAAATTAGCCGGGCGTGGTGGCAGGTGCCTGTAATCCAGCTACTCAGGGGGCTGAGGCAGAGAATTGCTTGAACCTGGGAGGCGGAGGTTGCAGTGAGCTGAGATTGCACCACTGCACTCCAGCCTGGGCAACAGAGCAAAAAAAAAAAAAATCTGGTCTAATATCCAGAATTTACAAGGAACTTAAACAAATTTATAAGAAAAAAACAACCCCATCAAAAAGTGGGCAAAAGATGTGAACACACACTTCTCAAAAGAAGACATTTACATGGCCAACAAACATATGAAAAAATCTCAACATCACTGATCTTCAGAGAAATACAAATGGTGATTATTAGAAAGCCAGGGAACAATAGATGCTGACAAGACTGTGGAGAAATAGGAATGTTTTTACACTGTTGGTGAGAATGTAGATTAGCTCAGCCATTGTGGAAGACAGTATGGTGATTCCTCAAGGATCCAGAAATACCATTTGACCCAGCAATCCCATCGCTGGGCATATACCCAAAGGAATACAAATCATTCTACTATAAAGATACATGCAGTTGTATGTTTATTGCAGCACACTTTACAATAGCAAAGACATGGAAACAACCCAAATGCCCGTCAATGATAGACTTGATAAAGAAAATGTGGTACATATACACCACGGAATACTATGCTGTCATAAAAAAAGAATGAGATCATGTCCTTTGCAGGGACATGGATGAACCTGGAAGCCATCATCCTCAGCAAACTTACACAGCAAACCAAACACCACATGTTGTTACTTATAAGTGGGGGTTGAACAATGAGAACACATGGACACAAAGAGGGGAACAACACACATCAGGGCCTGTTGGAGGTGGGAGTGAGGGGAGGGAACTTAGAGGATGGGTCAATAGGTCCAGCAAACCATCATGGCACACATATACCTATGTAACAAACCTGTACATTCTGCACATTTATCCTGTTTTTTTTTTTTTTTTTTTTTTAAAGAAGAAAAAAGTCTGGTTCCACATGTACTGACAGTGGTTTTTTTTCTTTTTTGAGGGGTCTCACCCTGTCACCCAGGCTGGAGTACAGTGGCGTGATCTCAGCTCACTGTAGCCTCTGACCTCATCGGGCTCAGGTGATCCTCCTACCTCAGACTCCTCAGTTGTTGGGACTACAGACGTATACCACCACACCTGGCTCACTTTTGTATTTTTTGTAGAGACGGGGCCTTGCCATATTGCCCAGGCTGGAGCAGTGGTTGTTAAAGCATGGGAGTGGTCGAGTAATATGTGAATACTAAAAGTGATGATTATCTTTACTATATAGATATTATACAGCCAACTCTCATCCCAGACTTTTTAGGGTACCACTTAGATGCTTCCTCTGGGATATATTCTGAGTAAAGATGCTTTAACAAAAACTATGAGGTGTTTGGAAGTCAAATATAACCTATTAGTGTTTGGGGCCATGTTCGGTTTTCCCCTTGGGTTGGATAATTACAAATTGACACACTGAAGTGTTGAATTTCAATTCACTAAAGTGTTGAATTTTAGTTCACTAAAGTGTTGAATTTAATGCAAGAAAAGATTGTATATTTATAATTTTTAAAATTAGTGATGAAAAAGTTATGAAAGGTACGTAGGCAATTAATACAGAAATATGTGAAATAAAAAGTAAACATTGCTTTAATTTTTTGTAGTTTGATTCTCCTGGAGTAACCACTGTTAATAATTTAGAGACTTTGTAGATTCAAAAATGAGATGCAAATACACACACACACATACACACACCCTCAAATCAATATATGGTATTTTGTTTCAACATGAATAGGATCATATTATACATACAGTTCTGTAACTTTTAAAAAAAAGTTGTTTTTTTTTTTATGTGATCAGTAGGACATAAGCAACTTATTTTTTTAATTGAACAATATATTAGTGTCATCTTTCCATATCATGTACATTTAGTGTAGATGAAAGTAATCATTTATTTATATCAAAAGTTTGTGAATTCCTCCTTTTACCTATTTATATCACCAAGCATGAGATTTCTTTGTATACTTCTAATTTTTAAATTTTTATTATTTTTGGCTCAGACCATTCTCCATAACAAATATATTTCAATAATGCCTTTCGAAAAATGATAATGACAGTACTTTCTAATTAAAAGTAAAATATTTGCAGCTGGGCACAGTGGCTTATCTCTGTAATACCAGCGTTTTGGGAGGCTGAGGTGGGGGGATTGTTTGAAGTTAGGAGTTCAAGGCTAGCCTGAGCAACATAGTGAGGCCTTGTCTCAAAAAGATACATAAATTAAAATTTTTAAAAACTCAATTTTTGCATGAACCCTAAATATACAACTGTATACGTGGTTTTCTGTGGTTTCAGATTTTTATTACTATTTATAATTTTAAAAATAGTTTAGTGCCTTTTTACAATAGTAAAGTATAGTAATTAACATTCATAATAATAATTTAATAGTTTGGAAAAGGTCAGGATTCTTTTTTTTTTTAAGACGGAGTTTTGCTCTTGTTGTCCCGGCTGGAGTACAATGGTGCGATCTTGGCACGCTGCAACCTCTACCTCCCGGGCTCAAAAAATTCTCCTGCCTCAGCCTCCCAAGTAGCTGGAATTACAGACAGGCATGCACCACCATGCCCAGCTATGTTTTGTATTTTTAGTAGAGATGGGCTTTCACCCTGTTGACCAGACTGATCTCGAACTCCTGACCTCAGGTGATCCTCCTGCCTTAGCCTCCCAAAGTGCTGAGATTACAGGCATGAACCACTGGCCTGGCCAGGATTCCTTTTAGAAACCCCGAGAGAGATATTTTTCAGGAATTTTGCAGCAAAGATTCTAAAAATTACAATGTTCATTTGTGTGGTAATCTTTGTATCTGTATCTGTTATTCCATATCAGCCTCACAATACAATTTCCTGATCTATCTTTGTGTGTTTATATGTGCATGTATATGTGTGTGTGTATTTCATGTGTCATAAATGTTTTTTGAGACAGTGTCTTGCTCTGTCTCATAGGCTGGAGTGCAGTAATGACATCACAGCTCACTGCAAACTTGAACTTCTGTGCTAAAGTAGTCCTCTTGCCTCAGCCTCTTGAGTAGTAAGGACTACAGTTGTGTGCCACCACACCTGGATAAGTTTTAACATTTTTTTATAGAGATGGGGTCTCACTATGTTGCCCAGACTGTTGCCCAGACTGGTCTTGCACTCCTGCCCTCAAGCAATCCTCCCACTTGGGCTTACCACAGTACTGGGATTGCACATGTGAGCCACCATGCCTGGTTTTTTGTTTCTTGTAGTTGTTGATTTTGAGACCGGGTCTTGCTCTATTACCCAGGCTGGAGTACAGTGGCATGATCTCGGCCCACTGCATTCTCTGCCTTCTGGGTTCAAGCGATTCTCTTGCCCCAGCCTCCTTAGTAGCTGGGATTATAGTTGCGTGCCACCACTCCTGGCTAATTTTTGCATTTTTTGTAGAGATAGGGCTTTACCATGTTGGCCAGGCTGGTCTTAAACTCCTGACCTTGGGTGATCTGCCCGAGTTGGCCTCCCAAAGTTCTGGGATTACAGGCATGAGCCACTGCACTCTGTTTTTTTTGAGATGGAGTCTCATGATTTTGGCTCACTGCAGCCTTTGCCTCCCAGGCGCAAGCCATCCTCCTTCCTGAGTAGCTGGGACTATAGGTGTGTGCCACCACACCTGGCTAATTTTTGTATTTTTAGTAGAGATGAAGTTTCACTGTGTTGGCCAGGCTAGTCTTGAACTCCTGACCTCAGGTGATCTGCCTGCCCCAGCATCCCAAAGTGTTGGGATTATAGGCATGAGCCGTTGTGCCCAACCTCAGTGCATGTTTTTAAAGAATTTCCCTTTCAGAGATGGTAACATTGTCCTGATCATGCTTTTTTCTCTTCTTTGTATTTATTATTTCAATTCACAAAAAAATATATTTATGGCATACAACATGATGCTTTGAAATATGTGTACATTATGGAATGATGAAGTGAAACTAGGTAATGTGCATTACTTCACATCCTTATTTATTTGGGGTGAGAATACTTAAAATCTCTCTTAGCAATTTTTAGGTATTTAATACATTGTTATTAGCTATAGTTATCATGTGTTACATGACCATGCTTTAATTAGGAAGAAAAGAAGGAAGAAAAGCCACATGATAATAAAAGATAAGATTTTTTTCTCCCCAATTACTCTCTTCCCTCTCAAAGAAAAAATTTCCCCAAACAAATCTGTTAAGATTCAGATACACTAAGTTAACTGATAGGATGACTTGATTCTTCCTACATCTGAATAGTTTTCCATGAAAGTGACTTATTGAAACTGATTTGCCCTCATATCTCAAGCATGTCTTCATTACAGCTTCTCTGTGCTCAGTGTCTCCTTTATGAAATAAACAGAGCCATCTCTGTCCCTGGAAGAAGTG
>CAUYQU010037590.1:0-123157 GCA_963574635.1 Cheracebus regulus
GTCCTTGAGTACAATGTTTATGGTAACAGAGCCGAGGTCACCCTGCACCGGAACATGAGGCATGGAGAGGCCTTCCTCCTCAGAGGCCTCCTTCGGCCTTCCACAGTTTGTTTCTCCTTGTTTATATGCTACTCATAACCAATTTATGTATGCACTCTAAGTCCTTTCTCCTTTGCTGTTTTTCCCATCACTAGGCAAATTTATTTATTTATTTTTTGAGACAGAGTCTCATTGTGTTGCCCAGGCTGACACAATCTTGGCTCACTGCAACCTCTGCCTCCTGGGTTCAAGTGATTCTTATGCCTCAGTCTCCTGAGTAGCTGGGATCACAGGTATGCACCACCACACTAGCTAACTTTGTATTTTTAGTAGAGATGGATTTTCACCATGTTGGCCAGGATGGTCTCAAACTCCTCAACTCAGGTGATCTGCCCCCTTTGGTCTCCTAAATTGCTGGGATTACAGGTGTGAATTACCATGCCCAGCCGGCAAATTTCAACAGCTAATCAAAAAAAGCCTGTTTCCCGGGTCTCCTGGACAACTATAGTATCTGGTAGTCACAGTAGAGTGTTTCAGACCAATGACAATTTTTATCAACGTACTATTCCCTTTCCTGATAGCACCAAAGTAACCATACTGCCCTGGGTAGTGGGTACTTTTAAATAACAATTCTGACAGATAAAGGCAAACACAAAACTGCATTGAATTTAGATTATTATGAGACCAAAAAAAGTTATCTAATGAAAGATTTTAATATTATGCTATCAATATCCCTAACCGAGAAATAAATAATAATGTGTGACAGCCTACCTTCAGGGTGTTTGAAAAAAATCAATGATCTTTTAAAAATCTGAGCTCTGATATTTACAAAGTGTTTTTGGTTTAGATGAGGAAAAGCACTAGAGGAATACACAAACAGATAAATAAATCAATCTATAAAAAGAAAGAAAGAAATTGCTCACAGAAGATAAACAAATCACCCTAAAGTAGAATTTCATTAAACTCTGTTTAGGTTTCATCCTCATGCAAGCTGCAGGAGTTCCCCCAGAAAGTCCTCTGTGCTCTGGCAAAGGCGCTCTGTAGACACTTTCATGGAGTGGTACTGACCGCCAACTGCCAGCTGGCTCATTTCAGTTTTGTTAGTCATGCTCATTTCAGTTTTCCCAGTCATGTCTCAGAACCATCTTTGAGAAAGTCATTGATCAAATTAATCAATCAATTATCTACATAATAATGCTCTGCCTTCTTGTGCTTGTAATATCAAAAAGGCTTCTTCACTAAAAGCTAGCAGTAATCAAACTTTCTGGATCACACACTAGCTATGCTTTTTGATCAAGGGTTTACAGTTAATTTCTTTGGCTCTGGAAGGTATGTGTTTTACTTAATCAGCATAGACTACCAACCTCATTTCCTTTATTAAGATGTTAAATGTAAATGATCTCTTCATTTATAATTAAATTGATTAAATAGATTTTGATTATTATTTTAGCATCACTGCATTTCCACAGATGGAATAAAGCCTGCTAATTTAATTTTCCTATTGGTTTACAGAGTGGCACAAAGTTTAGAGCATTCATCACCTTTAGGTTGAAAACCTTAATGTCCCCAAAAGGACCCTACTATCATTGTCTAGTGTTTACATCCACACAAAAACATGCAAACACATATACACACACACTCACATAATGAGTAATAACCATCTAACGTTATTTTTCAGAATAAAAAAAGAATAATCCCAAGAGGAAAACATCATAACAATGGTTGGGTAGAAATAAAAGAAAATGTGATTGCACCATTATTTTTGGACCACGATTAAATTAACTTCCACTCTTTCTCTACCTTCTTTTGCCATGCAAAACAAAAATAGATTACAAATAGTTTTCAAATCCCTCTTCAAGTATGGATGAATTGGCCTGCCTGGGCCAAGTCAGTGATAGGGTTTGGGTCTTTCTTCACTTTTGTTCTCCTTGACCAGCATTCTTTAAGATCCACTAAAATGTCTTTTCCATCCAGTTTTCTATTCTGTTTTTAGGATGATGAATATGATCTCCATAATTAAATCCTGGAATCTTGAAGCCTTCATTACTTTCCATCATTAACATTATTCTCAGCTGCTTTAACTTTCCTCCAAATTATTAAAAATATGACTTAAGCATAAATTAATTATTAGGCATTTAACCTCCACACCTTTATGAAATCAGGTTTATTGGAAATTTTAAATAAATGTGAATTCTCATTTTCCAAATGAATTTAAAAACCAATTACAAACAGTCTACTAATGAACATTTAAAATTAATATTTGACTATTTCCCAATCAGTCAAGTATTCAGATTGTCAACCCAGCAAGTATATTCAAAATGGCCAGCTAGCCACATTTTAAATTAAATATAAGCCTATGGGATTTAGCCTTTGTGGGATTTGCACATTTAGACTTGTGTCAATATCAAGAGTCAATACAAACCTAATACTAAAACACTCAATCCTTTACACTGAAATTTTATAAAACCAAGAATTCTCTTAAAGCATCAATACCCTTTTTAGAGTCACCATCAAACCCCAAGACAAACTCAATCTAAGGGGAGTTTCATTATAATTGAATATGGAATTACAAGTTGGACTGTGCAACACATTAAACAATTAAACAAGCAAGAAATTTAATTAAACTTCTAATTCACTTTGGATTTCACTGTATCCTGCAATTAGAAGGTTTCATGCCAGTATCAAGTATTCAGGAGTCAGGAGTGGCCTGCCGGAAATAAATCTGCAATGTCAACAGCAAGCAGTACGTTAATGTCAAACAGATGGTGGAAAAACAGGTCCTATTGCTAATATCCACTGGAGGCTGGTTGAGTTTTCCTTCTCTATCCCAAATCTACTGGCCTCTAGACAAGGAATTGGCAGCTTTTCATGACAAGGATATAAAGCAAAGAGTCAGACCCCCATTTTAGGGAAAGGTTCTCACCTAACACAAGATCTGTCCTGAATGAAGAGGAATCGCCAGGGATTACAAGACCTGGTTCCTTTAATGGTCTCAGTTCCACTATTTACTACTCCTGTGGCTTTGGGCAAATTACTCTGTAGAGGAAGTTTTCTGGGTCTGACTGCATACAAAGTGTGAGATCATCCAGTATATAGGTTAATTGATCTATCTACAAAATAGCAGGAGTCGGGGGGCGGGGGGAGTGGGTGTTGCTCATGACCTCTGTGGTTCCAATCTGACACTCTATTACACTGCCCTAGAGAAAAACCTTCATGAGGAGAGATGTATACGTATATGTATATGTATAGGTATAGGTATAGGTATAGGTATAGGTACTGTGTAAAACTATGTCCCCAAATCAGCTATACAAGGGGAGAGGCTTAACACACACTACTTATAAACTTGCATGAGTCTAATGCCACAAGCAAAAAGATTGCTTAGCTAATATAACCTGATACAAAAGTGTTCGCAAGACAAGAACAAAAATACAAGCCAGGGGCGCAACTATAGAATTATAATTGTCACCAAGAGTCACTTTCATCTTGATACTCTCTTGTCTTGAAGGATTCAGAATAGTTTAAAATTCATTATTCCTAGTTCCTACAGTATGCAGAAATCCATTAGGTTGCTCTATGGTGTTTCTTCTAGTAAATCAAAACCCTGCAAAACAGTTGAGTTTTTTCTCAGTCTGAAAGATGTTTAGGTCATGATAATTGGAAAACTATTCAAACACAATTAAACAGGCCAGGCATAGTTTTGCCTTAGTAAACTACATATGACCTCAGGTCTATTTTGTTATGTAGGAAATACTATTTTGAAGCTACCTAGTTTTTAAAATGCACTGACAGCAACAGCTTTAATTTAAAATGCCAGTGTTCAATATGTCAAAGTTCAAATATTCTCTGTGAAGAAGCTTTAATGCATATATATTATTAATGTACTATCAGAGAACAGATCCCCGAGTTATTCTGACCAACAAGTCATTAGTCAAAGACTACATAAGGCAAATTTTGTATATGATATTAGATGAGAGAATTTTGTTTCTGGTTGCTGTTGTTATCCAAGGGAGAAGAAAGAAAAATGCAGGAAGTCCATACTTTGAGGTTTGGGGATAGAAAATCTGAGCTTAAAAAAATGTAAGTGTTATTCCTTATTAGTAATTTGAACAAGAAACTCTCTGAAGAAAAGAATGGGTAAAGCATGTCCTATGACATGGTGCACTGAAGGAGCATGGCAGAATCCCTGTTCTGTGATGAGCTGTGTGGCTCAGGCAAGTTACTTACATTTCTGGTTCTTAGTTTTCTCATTTGCTAAAACAGGGTAAACTGCTCCATCATAATTTTGTGAATATTTAACAAGATGAGCATCCAAAGCATAGTATCGTGCTTGGAATACAATGCTAACATTACAAAATATGAATTATCTCATTGGAATGATACAAGGAAAGATTGGAAAAATAATAAATACAAAATTTATCTTTGGTTGTTTGCTATAACAAACTATAAAGGGTGTTATTCTTAGCAAAAAAATTTATTTTAGAGATCATTAATGTAGGGCATTGTGGCTTTTGAAATGACCTTTCTTTATTGAAAGAGCTGGCTACTTTGTACAGACAGTGGTGTTACAGATAAATATCAATAAGTGGACAAACAGTCAGGAAACACCACCAACCAATGGAACAGTCTGGCTGGCTACTTTGAGGTCAAAAATCTGAGCTCCCAAACTTCAGTGTTTTCTTAGAGGAACATGTTTAGAAGAAAGTTGCTGTTTTAATAAGTGACAGGTCAAACACATGGTTTAGATAATCACTTCAAATCTGGTTCTCTCTAGGAAGGAGAAGCTAGCTAGTCAACACTCCGTCTAAAGCATAGCGTATCCTGAAGGAGAAGACAACAGCGTTATCATACTGTGTTAATAGCTTCAGCAACTTATGTAATAAACATCCAATGTTACCAAAGTTCTGGATAAAAAGAAACACATATTTATTTAATACTCATCTGAATCCACCCTGATAACTGGCTGGGGCTTATTCTCAGACCATGAGGCTTTCCTTCCCAGGTCCTTTACCTCTAAAAACAGAAATTAAACTCTGAGACTGAAATTGTAGCTAAATAACTGAGATAATAAAACATCACAAAACCAAATAAAATCAAACCTTTGCATTAATCATATTAGGCTCAATCCTGTGATGAAAGAAAGTGATGAAAAAAATCTTGAAATAAATTAACTTGTAAATTAAGATGTGGTTTAATTTGCTCTAAGGAAATTCTTTGAAGCAAAAATTATCCTTACAAATGGTTGTTAATAATATACATAATGTTATTTGATTTTGTAAAAACATCAAATTCTTATCCAATAGTAATCACTAAAAAATAAATAGAAGTATTTAAATTCTAAATCATATTTTTCATCAAGTGAATAATATACTACACAAGAATACCTCTTGCTTATGAAACAAACTGAAAAGGAAACTTTCCTATTTAGAGAACAATAGGTGTTCTTGCTACAAATGAGGCAGTGTGGTATGAGAGAAAAAGCCCCAGATTGAGATTCCAGCTCAGCTTCTGTCACTTGCTAAGGAAATAAAAAAATACTTAATCTGTCTACTATTTTCTCATTTTTCAAAAGGAATAATACCTTCCTAGCTACCTCACAGGACTCTTTAAGAATCAGATTGGGCATTATCCAAAAATGCTTTGGAAACTGTAAAGCACTATATAATAGCAAAGAATTATCACTACATGCCATTAGACTCTAAATACTCTAACATGAGGTTATTAAAATCTGCAGCCATCCTGAAAATACTCAAAAGCAGAATATTAAAATGCTATGCATAATTCAATCAGAAGTCTCCAAACTGATTTCTAAACATCTCAAAAAGATAAACTGTTCTATTTAGCTGTGTGTGTGTGTGTGTACAACAGCATCTAGCATTCATTGTCCCGGCATCTAGCATTCATTGTACCTTCCCTATAATTTTGAGGTGAAATTAAACTTTCAATGTATCTACACTTTTACCTGATCCTGATTAGCAATGGTAAGCTAGGTTAATGAAAGAATCTTCCTAATTTTCTTCTCATTTATTCATAAAGAAAAATATATTTTAAGCCTGGACTTAGAGGGATAGCTATCTTCATGTATCTGAAAGATTTCCAGGTAAGGAAGAGTTAGACAGGTTCTATTTGGGCCCAAGAAGTGATATTAGGAAATGATACTTTAACAGACAAGTTTCGACTCATTATAAGGAAGAATCTTCTACAGTGAAAGCTAACCAAAGATAAAACAAGCAATTTCAGAGGCAGTGAGTCCCTCACCACAAGAGGCATCCAAGCACAAGATATACTTGGAAATAAATTATAAAAAAGACTCAAGCAATGAACTGTTAAAATATAGGAACTCTAATCTCCTTTTCAGAGAACGTATGAATTTATAAAACTGTATAGTTTCTGAGGATTTGATCATAATGAAAAGGTGTTCTGAATCCATGAGAAAAAACAACTACAAAAATTAATTTTTCTAAATTATTATTGGTGTCAAATGGCATCTTTTTCCTAATTATTTGAAGCAAAAAGCATATATACTTAACTTACAGCAACTTACTTCTAAGTGAAGAGAAAAAATATTCAGTTGCAAATGTCTTTCTTAGATGCCCAGGAGCCGAATAACTCTGAAAATCTGTCCATCAGCATTACATGCATAGGCCTCTTCTACATTGAAATTTTGAATCCCATTCTCCACACATCCAAATAATGTGTAGTAGTATCAACTATTTCATATACCTTGCAATTTATCACTGCTTTGCATGAACATTATAATGCTGACTTGAAAATGTAAGTCTTGTGACAATGTAAACTTCACAAGAGAAGTGAGCTTGTCTATCATTATATCCGTAGTGCCTAAAACACTTCCTGGGCATGTACTGTGAAATGTACAAGTTTCACAACAAAAAGCACATATGCTGCAGATTTAAAAGAAAAATTTAAATCAGCAGAGGTCAGTGTTTCCAAGTATTATCTTCAAGCTCAGGCTCCACTAGACAAGAATATCGAAGTTTACTTTCTGTAGTTTCTATGATTTCTCCCATTGTTTCCATTGCAAGGATTGCCAGTTTCCTATTGCAGCTTATTTTGTGTTGTATAGCCCAAAGTAGTAATTCTTATGATCTAATCATTTCTTATCAAGAAAGAGCCTAAAATCAGTGCATGTGACACTGTTAGGTTTAGACTTACAGGTTAAAGCTTGCTTATTATCAGAGAATTCACTGCAGTGGAGATTTTGTCATTTACTTAGAGGAAACCATACCAAGTTGACTTAGTACAACAAACAATTCCCAAACAATCTTACTCTTTGAGTAAATCTCTACACTACCCAGACAAGCTGGAGACACTAATACAGCTCACTAATTTTATTTGCATTTAGTTTTAACCAGGATAATGCTTATTTGTTGACAAAAATTGTGATATCTGTCCTTTGCTCTTCCGCCTGCCTATGACTTCTCCTTCCTCATAAGCATGTTCAAGAATGCCAAAAAGTGTTGAATATGTATTAAACATAACCAGAGAAAAAGGAGAGTGACTGATCCCCACAAGGCAATAACAAAACAAGAATACTATTTAATTTTTACTAATGCTTTGTCATGCATGAAATACTTTCGCATGTTTCTGGATCAAACAGGCTACTGAAAGACTCCATTTCATGACAGCTGTGATTTTTCTGAGCACTGTCCCGTGTCCTGCTTCCTTTTATTGCTGCCAGTATAGTTCCCTATCCTGACTTAACTGCCAATTTTGAAAGGTTATAGACAATACATTAGATTCAGGGAGAGTTGAGCTGGCTTCAACTTGGGAGATTAATGCGAACAGGTCAGCACCATGAGACTCAGCACAGCCCAGAGGCAACGGATGATGCCGGCATGGATTCCACACCCATAAACAAATTCTTCACATTAAAAACTGATCATGCAAGCATTTTAAGGAGGAAGAATATAAGGTTTTTAGATAAAATGATTTTCTCAAGAGAAAACAACACATGTGGCAGACAAATAAAGGGACGGTTTATAGACTGATATTTTGGCCATTATGCCGGTAAGGCTTCCAGTTTCCAAACAGACACTGACAGGCTTTGGATGCTAAGAAAATGCCAAAGCAGGTGACAAAAGGTCATCCCCACATCCAGCTCATCCAGGAAGGCTCCCCCTCTGGTCAACTCTTGACACCACCACAGGCTTCCTCTGCCCCTTCTGGTTTTCCTTAGTATGCTCTCCAGGGAGGAAATTTCAGAATAAATAATGGGCACAAATGGTATTGCTGCTGCTGGGAAGAAAATGCATCAAGAGCACAAAGTGAATCACTGATTAAAAAATGCTTCTTGGCCAGGAATGGTGCCTTATACCTGTAATCCCAGCACTTTGAGGGGCTGAGGGGGTGGATCATGAGTTCAGGAGATGGAGATCATCCTGGCCAATATGGTGAAACCCCATCTCTACTAAAAATACAAAAATTAGCTGGGTGGGGTGGCTGGTGCCTGTAATCCCAGCTACTGGGGAGGCTGAGGGAGGAGAATCGCTTGAACCTGGGAGGCAGAGATTGCAGTGAGTTGAGATCGTGCCACTACACTCCAGCCTAGTGACAGAGCGAAGACTCCACCTCAAAAAAAAAAAATGCTTCTTATTGATGTGGCTGACTACTGAATACAGAAAAACTTAACACATGGCTGCTACTGGCCTGGACTTTGTGGGACCTGTACTTTTCAATAAACCATGCGATAAAACTTAATGAAACTAGAAACTGAATAGATGCAATCTGTTCTTTGAGCAGACATTTTTAATATTCAATTAGACAGTAAAAAATAATGGTGACAAATATAGATAATTCACCCAGGTTTATTATTTTTTTTTGATGGAGTAAAAAGCATTTTGGAGCTAAATCATCATGATAGCCTAAACAGGAATCACTGATACAAAAAACAAAACAAAACAAAACAAAATCACACTTCACAAAAGGCCACAGCATGCTTTCGTTATAGGTGAGATCATTTTGTGGTAACATATATTCACACATTCTCTAGGCTTAAGTCATCTTATTTGTGTTCTGAGGCAGGGGTCAGTAACTAGAGCCCATGGGCCAAATACAACCACCAATTCTTTTCCTGGAACACACCACACTCATTCATTTATGTGTTACCTATGGCCACATTCGTAGTTAACTATGACAGAACTGAGTAGCTCTGACAGAGACCATATGGCCTCCAAAGCCCAAACCATTTACTCTCTGGCCCCCTACAAAAAAAGGTTGCTAGCCCTTGTTCTAAGAGACGAAATTTGTTGTCTCAACAGAAACTTATTTATACATTTGAGAAGATCCAAACCAACCTCCTGATTAAGACAATGAAAAAGAGGAGAGAGAGGAGGGGAGAGGAAGGGAAGAGAGGAGTTGCAGTCCTCATAGTAGTAGTTGTTGTTTTTAGGCCTGCTTTAGAACTCTGACAGCTTCAGGCAGATACTGTAGGCATCTCCATCTGGGCAAAAATATTAACAAAGTGAATCTTTTAAATTTTCACAGTTGAATGTCAAATTTGTTGCCAAATCTTTAATAATAGAAACACGGGTCTTTCAAAAATTAACAACAAAGACCAATTTCTTTTGAAACACTCACTGGAAAGCTTGATTTTGAATAATAGGTAACATGACATGGCTTTGTACCTCTAAATCCTCAGGACAGGTATGGGAGGCACTCTGTCTGGCCTGACTAGTCACTCCCTAAAGGGATGGGGAGGTGAGGAGTGCTGGTCCTCTACAGGAAGCAGTGCAGGGTGGGGAGGGTCACGCTCCAGTTGCTACTGAGGGTGTCAAAGACCAGTGAAACAGCAGAGGGAACAGGTGCATGACATAAGCCCCACTGTGACGTCTGTTGGCATCCCAAAAAATAGACAGTGAATGGATTTCAGGTAGAAAATGGAAAAGGAGGGGATCCTTTCTTCTAGGTCTGACAGGTGGGGAAATTAAAACACATACACACACACACACGCACTCTCTCTCTCTCTCTCTCTCTCTCACACACACACACACACACACACACATTGAATCAAGAACACAGAAGGAGAGAGAAATGTTAGAACACAGGTGGCCTTTGAGCACCTCAGATCCTAGAACTGGAATCTGGACTAACCTCTGTCCACATCTCCAAGGAGCAAGGAGGCCCCTAATACCACATGAGTTGCATGTGATTCTACAGTTTTCAGTATACAAATGAATGCGATCAGTGCTACTTAAAAGACAGGCCAGGAAATATGAGAACTGCCCAGACTGTTTGGTTCCAAAAATTTTATCCAAGCAATCCAGACTATTAGAAACATCTGGAAGGAACGGCATCAGGTTAGGTGTCTATAAAAATTCCTTAGCAAAATTGCAATTGCACAGTTGAAGGCTTACATAAAAGAGAAATACTGATCTATAATATCAACTTCAAGAATTTCAAAAATCTAATGCTGCTGGTAAGAATGTTTTTCAATGTCTCCTATCTAAGGATCCACACTACATAGACTTCTTATCATCCTGGAGAAAGTCTCTTGCCCAAAGGACTATTGTAATATTTTGTCAGATAGTAAGAATTCCACAACTCATCAAGTTTTGGTTTTTTTTTTGTCTTGGTTGTCAGAAAACTTACAGAGTAAAATTTCAAATGTACAACAAAAATATGACACTGTGCTAGGACGGATCATGCAGGGACGAGATCCCTGCCCTCATGCAAGAAACAGACATTAAACAGGCAAACAGATCTAATGGCAAGCCCATTATTGCATGGGCCCAGGCACTTCAGCCTTGGACCACTAAAGGTACACCAAAATAACCAAAAAGTAATTTCATCCTTTACTTAGCATTTCAAAGAACATCAAGGAAAGATAAATTGAGATTTCAAACACCTGCATCTCAAAAGGCCTTTTTCCCTTCCCAAATCCCTCATTTTCCCATAGCTATTCCAGAGCCTCACTCACACCAAACCCAACACTTTCTTTCCACCCCCAGATCCATGAGGCTTTCTTTTTCCCTTTCCCACAGTTCTAACCATGTGGTTCAACTTAACTTCTCTTCTAATAAACAAAACAGAATCCTTATTCTTCAGGAGAAAAGAGAAGTAAAACTGAGCCGACAAGGAACAGATTCTAACAAGAAGAGGGATTGCTGGACTATGAGAAGGCAGTAAACAGCATGCTTGGATAATTTTTCTCTGGCAATATAAATACAGTTATGAGAGAATACAGGAAAGGTGGTATTACTCATTTAGCATAGGGCTGAGGAGAGATCTCCTTCACAAAGTAACATTTACAGCCAAGACCTGCAGGATATAGAACCAGCTATCCAAAGAACAGGAGGAAAGATGAGGCCAGACAGGGAAAGCTTATGTGTGAATACCTGAGGCCTGGACATCTCTAAGAACTTAAACTCACAATCTAACTAGAGCAAAATGAGCACAGGGGAAACTGATGGGAAATGGAGCTGGAAAGACGGGTGGGATAAAACCATGCAGGGCCTTCTTCTATCCTAGTAAAAACTCTGATATTATAGCAAATACAATAAATAACCAACAAAGCTTTCTAAGTGCGGCAGAACACCATCAGATCACCCTGATGCTTGTGAGGAAGGACTGGTTGGGAGAAGGTAGGGAATGCAGAAGCTAACAAGACATGCAGAAGACATAAACCAGAGGGTAGCAAGGGAGAGTTCAGACAGGTGTTCAGATTCGATGTGCAGAGATTGATGAGAGACTGATTACAAGTAGAGATAGGAGGCTGTATCAACCATAGTTCTTGGGACTCCATATCTTGATCCTTAAGTCAATGGGGTTGAAGGAAGAGATGATTTGAATAGAAGTATCAAAAGTTCAGTCCTGAAACGTAATCCATTATATACTAATAGAACATGATTATATTAAGAAGTAATAATATTTAAATTCAATTGCAATGGCTCCCTCATTGTTATATGCCCAGGGCTTCCAATAGTGTCTAGCAACAAGGCAAGTGCACAATAAATATCTGCAGAATGAATAAGATTTCCTCTGGTAATTATCTCTCTGGTATTTGAAATATCTGAGCAATATCTTTAGATTAAAACAAATTATGTTTGATGAAATATAATCCTAGATTTGAAATGTGAGAAACATGCTGTTTGTTTTTATCATAGAAACTACAGAAAGTTAACTTCAAGAAGATACTCTTTTCTAGTGGAGCCTGAGTTTGAAGATAATATTTGGAAACACTGTTCTATTTGACCTCTGATTATTTAAATTTTTCTTTTTAATTCTTCCGCATGTGTGCTTTTTATTGTGAGTGACTTCAAATTCCTTCTGGAAGTAGATGGGGAATAAATTAGAAAGAAACACTGTGCCTCAGATTAAATGTGATTTGTGGAACTTAATGGCTACAGGCTTCATTCTCACTCCCTGCCCCATCCCAAAAGGGAAGCTCCTCTCAGGGCACATTCTGGGAAATGCAAAGCTCAGGCGGGGACTGCCCCTCCAGATGACCAATAGGATAGTGCATCCTGGTCCCAGAGTCCCGCCCCAGCTCTAGAATCTCCATCCCCCATTCATATTCTCTTCTTCCCACTACCATTAGTCCGTGTGTTTAAAGGATAAACATCCTGGGCTAATACTCTAGTAGACATGCCCGACCTCTATGCTATTTTTGCTTAGGTAATCCATGTAGAACTGTGCCACACACTTATTACACAGTCAGGCAATCTTAGATACTCACAGCAGTGATGGCATATGCATCTCAAAGGGGCTCTCTTCATTTAAGGGGGAAAATGTGAATTGTTAGAATTTCAAGAACTGGGCCAAGGTTGGTCAGAAGAAATTCTAGGCAAGAGGACCTTTCATTTCCCTTCAAAAAACACTTATGGAGGCTGACTCCAAATCTACCTGTTCTACCATATGTGACGCTTATCATATGCCTCTTATTTTATCTTTTCTTTTGCTAACTTGTCTTTTAAATGATCTTTTTTTGCCATTAAAAGTAATGGCAAAGCCACAATTACTTTTGCACCAACGTAAATATAATTCTGCTTCTTTATTTTTTAACCCAGCTTTCACTTATTCCTGGGACATTTCAGAAAACTATCTGATCACTAGACCCTATTCACAGGGAGAAAACAAAAACAAAAAATACAAAAAATCCAAACTCCAGTTATAGATGCCAAGATATGGGTCCAGTTGCTTATTTCAGCATACTTACAGATAAAGAAACTCCTGTGAACTGAGATCCTCAACTCTACTGTAAATGTACAGCATCAAACTTGTACAAATTTGCTCGAATGCCCCTGTGACTGCTAGCTGCCTGAACTACAAAATGGGTATGGCAAGGTTTATTAATTTAAATCTCACAGAAAGATCCATAAAAGCACAATGGATATATTGGATTTGGGGGAAACATATCCATAGCTTCTTAACAAAATTTTGAACATTGCTATAGGCAGTTAGATCCATATTTTACAGCATCATTATGAAAACCAGCTTAACCCAATAAAACTGCTTGCCATCCTGTTTCACAGATGACTAAATGGAATTGTGAGAGACAGTGATAAAAAAAAAAACCTTTTGAAATAAATAAAAGTAAGCAATGCATATCAATCAGTCTCTTAAAGATTTAAATACATTCTTTAGATTACGGGCCCCAGAATGACAGTCCTTGCACTCTATTTGATCTATTTGACTAAATGACTTTCCCAACAACCTCAAGAACAATCAGTCCTGATACCACTTCTCACAAAAAAATGGGGGGAAAAAATCCTCCTGCCCTATCCAAGTGGGTCACTGCTGCTTTTCTCTTTGTTCAGCCTTTCCTATGGAGGTCTGCCAGGTTCTAATGTGGTTCACTGCATATTTTAAATGCTAGAAGTGGTTATGGCCAAAGAAGGTCAGGGAACATGACTGCTGAGCAAGATTGGGGATGTGCTTGGGAGAGACGGAGGCTGAGATTTAGGTCACCTCTGGGAAGAAGTGTTCACTGGATACCTATTGTTTATTAGTGCTCATGCTTTTCCATGGCCTTATTTAATGTTCTAAATTAAGAGCCTTAATTTAGAGCCTTAACACAGTATTTCAAGTGCCTTAATGGTGATTTTCAATAATTTTAAACAAAATTGATCCAATCATCCTATAAACAGTAGAACTGCTGTCTTCTGTAAATAGAAATGGCAAGCATTTCAATACTCTTAAAAATATCAGCTCCCTTGGTTTCCCTCCACCCTCTCATCAATGCCTCCCTTTCCCTTTCAGAATTCCTGAAAGCTCAAGGGGAACTCAAGGGACTCGGGCTGATGCTAAGGACACCGGGAGGAAGCCATCCTGTGGAGATGCACAAGGCTTGCTATTCTTCATGCATTGTCATGAATGCTGCAGGATTTATTTTCTTTTATTCTCTGCGACTTATCAAATAAGAGTACTAGAAATTTAATAATGGATAAGCAGCAAAATTTGAACCATAAGCAAAATCAAACTTCAGGATTTACTTATATTATTCTATTTTTATGAGCACTAGACGGGCAAAAGCTGTCTTACAAAGCTGGAAGCAGACATTATCAGGGCTTTCCTACATTATGAACTTCAAAAATAAAGGAAATAAAACAAAGGAATATTCTGATGCCTGATCAGATTTTATTTTACCATATATAACCCTTATTTATAGAAGCCCTCCATTTCAACTCTGAGAAATTCTCCAAAAATACACTTCTACCCTGCCACTATTGCATGTACATTCAACAGAACTCTAAAATACAAAACCTACTTCTACTGGTGTGTTATTATACTGCTGAGGTGCTTGAAAAATAATGAAAGATTAAGAATCCCAGGTGCTGTGCATGTGCTGTGGCCATCCTTATTGCGGTGGAACAATTTAAATCCATACATACTCCTATATGTATAAACCTGCAAGGCAGTGGCTGCTAGTTGCCTGCAACTACCCATTCCTCCCTTTTTCCATAGTAAAAGAACCTTGATTCTTAGCTAGGCAGTATCCTACCTAGAATAAAGGTTTTATTTGCCAGCCTCCCTTGACAGGTGTGGCCACATGACTACACTTTGGTCAGTATTATGTAACAGAAGTGGGTGGTATTTCTACAAGGGATCTATAAAAGTGAGATTACTTTCTGGTACCTAGAACATAGATTTTAGAGCTCCAGAAGCTATCTTAGACTACAAGGTGACCAGTCTTAAGGAGAGAATCCAAATGATGATAATAGCATTTATCTTATCAAATCTCTTTTTTTTTTTTCAAGAGAGAGTCTCGGGTTACCCAGGCTGGAGTGCAGTGGCACGATCTCGGCTCACTGCAACCTCCCGCTCCTGGGTTCAAACTGTTCTTTCTCGGCTTCTTCAGTAGCTGGGACTACAGACATGCGCCACCACACCTGCCTAATTTTTGTATTTTTGGTAGAGCCGGGGTTTCACCATGTTGGCCAGGCTGGTCTCGAACTCCTGACCTCAGGTGATCCACCTGCCTCAGCCTCCCAAAGTGCTGGGATTACAGGTGTGAGCCACCACACCCAGCTGTCAAGTCTCTTATATACAAAAATGAACTGTCTGTTTTATGACAACTAGACAAAATAGTGATTGTTAGGTCTATCATATAGTCCAAAGAACCTGCCTGCTCTGGGACATGAAATTCAACTTTGCTCCTTTGCAGAAATTCCTTCACTCATCTAAAGATTATATAGCCAAACAAAATCCATGAAAAAATACTAGCCTAGCATGTAAGAGTAAAGGCTCGAGAGCAGCTCTGTCTTTGCATGTTATCACTAACCCCAGCATCCTATCACTTCAATTCCAATTGTTCAACTCCAAGTGACTTCCTAAAAAGAAAAAATAGTATATTGGAAGATGCTATGTCATTTTATAAGTACTCATAAGTATACTAGGATCCCAAATGCAATTATTATTAATAATAATAGCAATAACAACAGATATCATCTATTGTTCAATACCATATGGCTACTATTATACCATTTGGCTAGCACTCTGCTGATATATGTTAACTAGAATTTGAAATAAATATCATCCCTATTTTACAGATGAGGAAACTGAGGCTGTGAGAGGTTAAATAATTTAGCTTTCATCAAGCAGCCAGTTCATGGCAGGGATAATAGATGAACCCAGAATTGACCATAAGCTTAAATATTTTGGCTATAGAATCCTCTCTCTCAAAATATTAGATAAAATAATCTTGAGAATCTTTATTTTCCTATTTTCGGGACCACAATAAAACATCCGATTCCTACCTCTAGTTTACATTAACATGAGCATTTCTTAAAGAAAAAAAACTGATAGAATTTGTCAACAAATGGTAAATTATCTTAGAACCCAAATAAAAGAAATCCAAATGTAGTTTTCCTTAATTTCACCTTTGCTAACAGTTTTATTTCAGGGTATCCTATATATTTCCATGAAAAGGGCCATTGTGCACCTTTCAATCCTTAAACACCAAAACAAAAAAGAAGCACATATAATGACATATTCCTGGTTATTACATCTCTGTATGCCATTCCTTTTGAAACAGGGTTGATTTATTTTCCACCTCTTTATTGAGCTTCCTCCTCAATAGAACTAAAAAACACTGAAAGAAATCGAGCCCTTAAAGCATTCCTTAAATACATGAAGCATTTTAGCCAAGATTCAAAAAAAGAGTTAAAACAGAGAGAATAATTCAACCTTTCTATTAAAAATAAGATTTATATATATTTACATGTCTGTTTGTATATGTACACATGCAGGTATTTCCTTTAAAGATATGTAATTAAAAATACAGTTATTACATTCAAAGTTTATCATCAGAATAACTAATATTTTCTTGGGCTGCTGAAAGCTAAAGAACTAAAACATTCCTATAAGAAAGTCAAACAGAAGATTAGAGCTCCCTCTTTCTTCTTTTTGAAGGAATTCAACAAAACTCCTCTCCTAGGAGACCAGCCAGCAGCCTAGTAGCGCTCATGCTCAGAGAAAAACATTTCCCCTGTCTCTGCACACATTACACATGCTACAAGCATTAGAATACACTTACTGGTTGTTCATTATTCATAAGTGATTTAAGTAGTAAAAATAAAAGCACTTTTAAAAACAGAAATACTCACAAAGCCATTTCAAACTGTTCCAGCCATTTCTTCTTTAAATCTTTAGTTTTGCAATAAAATTCTAACCCATTTTGTCCTTGGGTATGGATGAGGTAGAAGCCATAAGACCACTGTTAAAATTAATATTCTTTAGATTCATATGTATCATTAATAACATTATGTTTCTAAATTCACAATACCACCATAACTACCCAAAACTCCCTCATAATGTTATCAACATACAAACTGAACAATCACGCTTATTGTAGTCAACTTCACATTTATAACAATTTCTAATCCAAATTCATTTTACTATCTGGATCATTAGGGAATTAGAAATAATCAGATCAGCTGTGGCATTATCCAGTTATTTCTCACAAAGGCATGTACCTAATCAATCTCTAGAAACAAAAACATCTGGATTGATAAGCCACATCTCACATTATATTATACTTTTCCTGAATATTCAAGGTTATCAGTAAATTACAGTTAATTTCCAAAAAGTCACCTTTTTATTTTCTTTATCAGTTGTAGGATTATTGGCTATCTTGTACTGCTGAAGATCTATTATTTCCTTCATTTCATAGTTATCACCCTTTCTCTTACATACGATCACTGCCAAATCAAATAAGAAGATATGCCTGTGAAAGAGAGATTAATTGATTGATTTTAAATGGTTTAGAAACATGTGCATTAATTTTTTTCTGGTAAGATATAATTAAAGCAAACAAATGTTTTTTCTTTGCATTAAAGACATCAGGTAGTATCACACACTGAAAAGAATGGGGGATTTGAAGTTATAAGAACTGTGTGTATCCTGGAACTTCCCTTTACCATGTAAATGGCCTCACTGTACCTTAGTTACCTCATTTTAAAAATGGGCAAAAATCACAATAAGAGTAATACACACATTGCAGAGTTGTTGAAAGGGCCAACTGAGGTAAGCCATAAAGTTTGTTCATGAGCAATTACCTTCATTTTTAATTTAAAAGCTAAAAATTTACAGAATATATTAATGATATCAGTAGCAGCTTCAACTGAAGTTACTAGGAATCAGCCAGAATGCCTTGAGAAGTACTGTTCATCCCTTTCACAAACAGGACTCAACTGAAATCCCCAAGACCACATGCTGGGTAGATACCATTACATCTTCATTTTACTGGGGAAGAAACTGAAGCTGAGAGAAGTTAGATAATTTGCTAAAGGTCACTCTGCTAGTGATGCATGTTAACAGGATTCACAAACAGGTCTAATTTTGGAAGCTGTGCTTTTTCCCTCTATTTTGCTCCTCATGATTTAGTTGACCACTTAAAAACACAAATTGAATGGTGTCTGAGCAAAGCGTAAACTGAAAAAGTTACGGTGAAATTTCCATGTTAGTATTTCTTTTTTCTTATTAAGAACAACGTAACTTACGGGAGAAAATAAACTTTATAATCACATCCTCCAAGACCAATACTTGTGTATTTTTACAAATTCTCAGTGGTTAACACACATACTTTTTTTATACACAATGATAATGACACATTCACAGGGCTATAAAACTTGCACCACTTTTAACGTCTGCTTCTCCCAGAGAGGTTTAAAGGACCTGTGGAACCAGGGTATCAAGGTGGAAGGAAGAGCTGATGCTGCCCCCTGCTGGCTTTCTCTTCTCCAAAGACTCCAGAAAATGATCATCGTCAACCACAAAAAACATTGGTTTGAAGAGCAAATATATACATAATTAACGACTCTGGGCCAAGCTTACTAATCTTCAATGACTACATCTGCAAATTTCCCTCAAGAAAAATTACTACATGATTCTCACTTAGTCTTCTTTCTTAGGGCATTTTTCTATTATTTTTAGTTATTTAAAAATATATTCCAAAATTTCAATTATGTTTTTACAGTAGTTATCTGTTGTTACTTTATCTCTCTTCTCATTTTAACGTATCCTAGCTGATCATCTATACTTGTTAATTCCTCTTAATAACTTAAACAAATTAATCGATACCAGGACCCAGGTGGGAATACCTAAGATAATCTACATTTAAAATTTTTAGAAATCATGGGTTGGTCTGTCTCCTTGTATTTCTTCCCTTTTTCCTCTACTTCACACTGGAAGAATTGTTTTTAAGGTCTTCTCAGTTTTTTGACATGAATTACTTATTTTCAAAATAGTATTCTTCTTTTCTCACCTTTCTTGTTTTGTATGCTTGTCTAGAGTGGTTATGCGAATTTCACCATCTCCCTGAGGTCGTCCAAAAAGCAAAACTGGTTGGTTCTAAAATATAAAATGTACATGTCAGAGTTTTTCATAATCACATGAAAATAAAAACAAATATTAGTAGAGACATTTGCTCAGGACAACTACCTTATTACATTACAAATTTTAGCATTTTTACATTTTTTAAGCACACTTACTCTAAAAAGCTCAGGTCTACATGATGAACAAATCTGTCCTCTGTAATCCCAAGGGGTATATCAAGGACATCAATTGATTTTAATTAGTATATATTCTTAAAGGGGAAATTAGCTATGAAAAGAAAGACTCAACTGGAAGAATCCAAATTATGAGACAGTTCCGGCAACTAATATTTTTTGAGTAACTACTATGTGCCAGCCACCATAACAGGTGCAGGGCAAAATGATACAGACACTGCCCTCATGAAGTAGACTGCCCAGTGGAGGAACAAATATTCACAGGAGCATGTAATTACAAATGCACAATTGTCATGAAGGAGTACAGAAAAGGGGGCCTATTTGGTCTATAAAGTCCAGGCTGGCTTTCTTGAGCTAGGACCTCAAGGATGAAAAGCTCTGACTTAATGATTTAAAATAATGAGCTATTTCCCTAGAAACTGAAAACTAAATTATTATTACTATTATTATTATTATTATTGAGATGGAGTCTTGCTCTGTTGTCAGGCTGGCGTGCAGTGGCTCAATCTTGGCTCACTGCAACCTCCGCCTCCAGGATTCAAATGATTCCACTACTTCAGCCTGCTGACTAGCTGGGACTACAGGCACACACCACCACCCCCAGCTAATTTTTTTTTTTTAATTTAGTAGAGACGGGGTTTCACCATGTTGGCCAGGATGGTCTGAATCTCCTGACCTCGTGATCCACACACTTCAGACTCCCAAAGTGCTGGGATTAAAGGTGTGAGCCACCACACCTGGCCAACTAAATTATTTTTAAATGTTTATGAGCACTTACTGTACATGCTAGGGGGAAAAAAAAATTGACTGAAAATCACTACCATCCAGAAATTCCATTTTAATAAAAGACAGAGATATGTGATTAATTAATACTATTATAAATACAAAATAAATGTTTCCTATCAAAATCCCAGTCACAAATAGAAAACTCCATTCTAAAACTCCTGTGGAATCTCAAGGGATTCTGAATAGTCAAAACAATCTTGAAAAGGAACAAAGTTGGAGGTCTCACACTTACTGACTTGCTTCCAAAACTTATTACAAAGCCACAATAATCAAACTCATGTGGCAGTGGCATCCAAACAGGTATACAGACCAACAGAATAGTAGAGAGCCCAGAAATAAGCCCTCACATATATGGTCAAATAATTTTCAGCAAGGCTAAGACCATTCAATGGGAAAAGAGCAGCCTTTTCAAACAACGGCCCTGGGAAAACTGAATATCCACAGGTAAAAGAATAAAGGTAGACACTTTGTTACCTTACACCATACGTAAAAGATAACTAAAAATGTTTCAAATACCCAAACGTAATAGTTAGAACTATAAAACTTTTAGAAGAAAATGGGGAAAAGCAGGTAGGGAGTTGGGGAGGGATAACATGGGGAGAAATGCCAGATACAGGTGACAGGGATGGAGGCAGCAAAGCACATTGTCATTTATGTACCTATGCAACAATCCTGCATGTTCTGCACATGTACCTCAGAACCTAAAGTGCAATAAAATAATTTTAAAAAATAATAATAAGGCCAGGAGCAGTGGCTCAAGCCTGTAATTCCAGCACTTTGGGAGGCCGAGGAAGGTGTATCACCAGGTCAGGAGATTGAGATCATCCTAGCCAACACGGTGAAACCCAGTCTCTACAGAAAAAAAAAAAAAAAAAAAAAAGAAAGAAAAGAAAGAAAATGGGGAAAAGCTTTATGACACTGGATTTAGCAATGATTTCTTGGCAATTGATAAATTGGACTTTGTCAAAATTTAAAACTTTTGTGCATCACAGACAATATCAACAGAGTGAAAAGGCAACAGACACAAGAAAGTATTTACAAACCAAGTGTCTTATAAGGGATTGATGTCCAGGATAAAAATAAAGAACTACTACATGATGACAAAAAATAACTTGATTCAAAAATGGGCAAAGCACTTGAATAGACATTTTTCCAAAGAGGATATACAAATGGCCAATAAACACATGAAGATGACATTCAACATCATTAATCAGTAAGAAAATGCAAATCAAAACCACAATGAGATACTACTTTAAAACCATTAAGATGACTATTATCCAAACCAACTGAATAGCACGTGTTGGTAAGGTTGTGGAAACACTGAAACCCTTGTGTATGGGTGGTAGGAGTATTAAGTGGTATAGCTGCTGTGGAAAATAGTATAGCAATTCTTCAAAAAATTAAACACGATTATCATACAACCCAGAAATTCCACTTCTGAGTATATGACTAAAAGAAGGGAAAGCAGACACCTGAATATATATTGGTACACCTGTTATAATAATAACATAACAGTACATTTCAGAATAGCTGAAAGAAGGAAGCAACCTAAATGTTCATCAATGAATACAAAAAGTAAGGTATTTATATAAAATGATATATTATTCAGCCTCAAACAAATAGAAATCAAAAAATAAAATTTTGACACATGCTACAACAAAGGATGAACTGTGAAAACATTATGTTAAGTAAAATAAGCCAGTCATGAAATGGCAAATATTGTATGATTTCACTTATATAAGGTGCCCACAGTAGTTAAGGTTATAGAAACAGAAAGTAAAATAGTAGTTTCCAGGGGCCAGGGAAAGAGGGGAATGTTTAATGAGTACAGAGAAAGAAGTTCATGTTTAATGAGTACAGTTTCAGTTTTGCAAGATGAAGTTTTGGATATGGTTACATAATATCGTGAATGCATTAAATGCCACAGAACCACACATTTTGAAAATCATTAGAATGGTAAATTAATGCATATATATGTATACGTATGTGTGTGTGCATATATATATATATATATATATATATATATATATATATATATATGTGTGTGTGTGTGTGTGTAATTTTTTTTTTTGAGATGGAATCAGAGTCTTACTCTGTTGCCCAGGCTGGAGTGCACTGATATGATCTCGGTTCACTGCAGCCTCTGCCTCCCAGGTTCAAGCAATTCTCCTGCCTCAGCCTCCTGAGTAGCTGGGACTATAGGCACACACCACCATGCCTGGCTAATTTTTGTATTTTTAGTAGACACAGGGTTTCACCATGTTGGCTGGGCTGGTCTTGAACTCCTGACCTTCAGGTGATCTGCCTACCTTGGCCTCCCAAAGTGCTGGGATTACCTGTATGAGCCACAACACCTGACCAATGCTATATATATTTTACCACAATTTTTAAAATGCTACACAGCTGTCTGAGAAATATGTTATGGAAATCTAAAGAAGAAAGACAATAGATTAGGAAAAGGGATTTATTTCAGATGCACCCAGAATAAATTTGACAGGGAACAATAGGAAAAACTATTCTAGGCTCTGAGATTACAATTGAAGGCAGAACTATAGAAACGTATGGCAAATTGGAAACCTTAAAATATAGCAAAATATCCACAATGTAAACAGTAGGGGCAGTTATTAACTGGATGAGTTCAGGAAAATAGCTTAAGTCCAGATCACTGAGAACCTTAAATACCATGCCAAGGAATACTGACTGAATCTTGAAGACAACAACAAAAAAATCTTAACAAATTTGAGAAAGAGAGTGAATTGAGAAATCCACACTTTGAAACTGCAACTATGTGAAGAGATGATGAGAGGCTACTGTGACTGGAAGCTGCACAGTCAGCTGCAAATGATGGTGTCCTGAAATGGTTATGTGGCTGCGTGTGTGAAAAGAGACAGGTTCACAATGTTTCAGAGAAAGCAGCAATGAAACTGCTCTACCAAAAATGTATCTTAAATCCACTCATCTCTATTTGCATCCTCTCTTGAAACCACTCCAACAGCTTGCTGGCCAGGCTGCCTGCTTACAGGGCCTTCTTGAAATGTCAATCATTCTGTTCTAATACTCCCTGATAGAAACCTTTCACTAGCTTCCCACTGCCGTCACAATAAAATCCCAACTCGGCATCTTGGCCTACAAGGTTGTGCTATGCAATTGCCCTGCCAACTCCTCACGGCTCAGAGTCCACCATCCTTCCCTTCACTATCCATTTCCAGCCACTCTTACCTTTCAACTTCTTGAACACACTTGGCTCTTGCCAATCTCTGAGCATTTCACCTGCTATGGCTTCTGCCCAGGTCACTTCCCCCCAGATCTTCATGTGGCTGGCTGCTTCTTATCTTCCAGGTCTTAGTTTAAATGACTCATAAGGATTTTTTTCAACCAACTTATCTAAACTAGGACTTCCCTTATAATTCTCAGTTATAGCAGCCAGTTCACAGCACTAATTTCAATATGGCATTGTTAATTCTTTTTTTTTTTAACTGTCTCCTCAATCTTGAGACCATCTTGTTTGTAATTACAATCCTGGCCCCAAGCAAAGTATCTTGGTCATCATAGTCACTCAGCAAATATATGTAAAACGAATAAGTGAATAGCAAATGGCTGTGCATATGTATAGGGATGAGTGAAAGAAAAGAAAAAAAAAAAGGACTCCTGGGGCCTGTCCGGGGGTGGTGGGGGCACTAGGGGAAGAATAGCATTAGGAGAAATACCTAATGTAGTGACAGGGTGATGGATGCAGCAAACCACCATGGCACGTGTATACCTATGTAACAAACCTGCACATTCTGCACATGTACCCCAGAACTTAAAGTGTAACAAAAAAATAAAATAAAATATCACCTATGTCTTTAAAAAAAAAGGACTCTCATGTTTAGATTCAGACTGCTTGGAGAAGAGACAGAGCATGACTACAGTAAGAGGGACAAGCCATCATGAAGACCCTAAACAGGGACAGGTCACAGGTGCCCCCAGACACCCACATGAACTGCGGCAACAACCTCCAACAGCAGAAACCTGAAGGTAAACTATCTTTTCTTCAACAACTCCTAGAATGTCGTCCAATGTGGGGGTGAGGGAAAGCTGGATGGAAAGATAATTACATACCAAATTCTCTATAGATAGCTGAAACTGTTTAATTTCACGAAGCGTCTCATTATCTCTTTTCACTTCATTCACATATTGTGCCAAGTCCTAGACAATAAAGAAAAGGGTAGAAAAAGAAGGCACACTAAGATTAGAGATGCAAACTGCTTTGAAAGAAAACACATCATTAGTTCCATTAGTGGTAAAAGTAACCACCATAACTTTTCAAAGACAATAAAATGAATGCCCAGTCAATCAAAGCTGCATCACAGAGGCAATTTTAAAATGTCTGAAGTACAGCTGGGAAGACTGAAGAGCTGTCATTTGTCGCACCGCTGAGAAGAGTCAGGATGGTGTTGCCTCAAAAGACAAAACAAAATATACTGCCACTGAGCAACGAAAAGAAAACTAGGTCGGAAGAACAGAAATTCCAAGCACATTAATTACTGACCTTGAGAGCATGGTATTTTTACACAGGTTAGAATAAGGGCAATTGTGAAGGATTAGCAGTGAGAAAAATAACCAAAAGTTAGATAATGAATTTAGCAAGAGTTTTTTTTTGCAACCAGTTAAAGTACTCTTGGTTCCTGAGAACATTCAGTCAAGGAAACCAGTTCAACTTTAAAGAGTTAATCCATTTATGGATTCAGGAGAAGTAAAGGAGAGGTGAGGAACTAAACAGCACGTGTTGGAACTAAATTTAATTCATGAATTAAAGTGAACAAAAAATGCTGGCTGTGTCTCTCCATGTGCCTTCACCTATTTTAAAATGTCTTTTCTCATATTTGAGGAAACATTAGCTAATCTTTCCATACTGTAACTAGCTATTTTTGTTATAGGCGCTCCAGATTTTCCTGTTTTCTGAGCTCTTTTTCTTTTTTCTATACCCACTTAAATTCATCTGCAACAGTAGGAACAGAACTCTGCAAAAAGCAATTCCTAACTCTGTTCTAATTGGAAGAACTTTTCATAGGCTAGATCCATAAACGACTTCTTTTAAAACTGAAACTTGGTTTGACTTTTTACGTAACAAAAAGAATAATAAATAATTGTGTGATGTTTCCTGTTAGTGGTAGACAATCAGCCAAACAGCAAAGCTAACACGAATTCTTACAAGGACACAGTTAAGTAATTATGCACTGCTCTGAGCAGGGTCACCTTGCCATTTTGTTTTTAAGAACAAATATTTGCCTATGTTTAAGTTATGGGCAGTATTATTTCATTTCAAAGTCACTTTTATTCAACATAATGTGGAAACTGAGGTTTTATAATTTCCCAGTGGGTTCAAAATGTCTGTCTTTATCTATACGTAGTTCTTGATTTTCATATTTACCTGAAAACCTAACAAACTGAAATTCACTTTTATTAAGCCACAGCAGCCACAAGGGAAAACCTGGCAGATATCCTCATATGAGGAAAATAAGTCACACGGGGTTCTGAAGCCACCAGCTCGCCTATAGCTTACACAAGGCTTACACATGGTTTTCTATTAGTCACCATGAAAAGAATGGGAAATAAAACCATTATATTAAATAATTCCTCATAGTTATGAAAGTTGTTATACTTGTATGTAAGTGATTTTAATATACATCTTAGTTTTATGTGTTGTCTAACAATTAAATCCATGCAAGGATATCTATTCCAGTAAAAAAAAAAAAAAAAAATCCAGCTGTCACCACTAAAAACAAATGTGTATTATACATTAGCATATTATAATATTTTACATGTATATTAGCAGTTTGAATTCTATTATCTTTAGGCAAGAATAAAAAAAAAACAAGTTATTGATAAATCTGCCTTACCTTCATAGCATCAAGAGCCAGTTTCAGATTTGCCTTCTCAGTCGGATCAGTGGTATGTTTGACCAGTTCCTACGTGGAAGATAGAGTTTAGTACTGCTTTCATCAAATTAAAACTAAGACACACTAAATAAAATATTTTGACAAGTAAACCATTATTATTGGTTTTCTCTCTATAATGTGATAAACCTAATATGCTTGGATTCCATTTCCATTCAAACTCTAAGAAGACCAACTAGACACCAAAAAATCATGAGACACAGTATGAGACATTTTCTTTTCAAAGATGAATCTGAATTCTATCCACCACCATTACACTGACATTGATCCCCATTGTTATGAAAGATTCCATAATGGCTAACTAAAATCATACATTTTACTCATTTTTACTCTTGACTTCGCCATAGCTTTCGATTCCTTTGACTGCATCCCTCCTTTCATTTCAGGGACATCAGGATGTTCCATTTGTTGTTGTTATTGCTGTTAACAGTTGTTCGTCTGTCCATCCCAAATTTCTGCCTATTCCTCAGTCTTTCATAGTTTCGTATCTGCTTCTTAGAAAGTTATTGTTCCTTGGATTTCCACCCTAGTCCTCTTTTTTTCCCATATTTTACATACCCTACAAATTATATCACAACCATTGTCATAATGTCAACTATCACTTCATAGGACAATCACTGTCAAATGTATGTGCTCAATCCAAAACTCACACGAGTCCCGGACTCATCTGTCCAACTAAATGATTCTACCTCAGCATTTCAAAGGCTCCTCAAATCCAACATTCCGCAAATTTAATCCATCTTTACCCAGAATCCAATTCTTGGATCCTGTTTCTATTTTACTGAAGGATGGCACTTCCATGAGTGTACTCACTTAAACCAAAACCTAAAAGGTGTCCCAGAGCTGTCCCTGTTCTCTCTCCCTTGTCCTATTGATGTCAACTTTGATCCTGCCCCTTGAAACCATCCTCACTGTCATTAATTAGGTTTAGATCCTTGCCCTTTTTCAAACAGATAATTATTTGCCAAGCACAGTGGTTCATACCTGTAATCCCAGCACGTTTCCAGGGTAAGATGGGAGGACCACTTGGGTCCAGGAATTTCAGACCAGCCTGGGCAACATGGCAATATCCCATCTCTACAAAAAACTTTGAAAAATTAGCTGGGCAGGGTGGCATGAGCCTGTAGTCTCAGCTACTTGGGAGGCTAAGGCAGGAAGACAGCCTGAGCCCAGCTGCAGTGAGCCATGACTGCACAACTGCACTCCAGCCTGGACAACAGAGAAAGACCCTGTCTCTTAAAACAAACAAACAAACAACAACAAAAACCAGGTAATCATAATGGGCTCCTGATTGGCCTTCTGACTTTCAGTCTCTCCTCACTCCAGTCCAGTCACCCTATTGACATCAGGTGTAGGATTCTATAATATAAATCAGATCCTGTTTCTACTCTACTCAGACTTCTGTGATGCCCCCCAAAAGCTTCAGGTTGTCACCCACACCTCCTAGACTCCTCATGATCTGAAATCTGCAAAACTTCTCTAAATTTCTCTCTCCATTTCCACCCAAACAACTTATATTCTATTCAGACTAAATTAATTAAAATTCCTAAAATATGTTCTAATATCTAATCCCATTAGAAATTTTGTTTTTTCTGCTTACAAAGCTCTTCCCCTTTGATCTGCTTATTGATCTCTTACTCTTTCTTGAAAGCCCAACTCAAGAGTTACTCCTCTGGGGGGGGTTTCTAAGACAGAGGCCTCTGCTCAGGTCCCCAGCTTCCCTATGAAGAATTATTTAGGCCTTTATCTGTGCCAGGTGTGTACCTTATATGTACCTATCACACTGTGTTACTTGGGAGCTTACACTTCCTCTCTAAATGATGAGCTTTATCAGAGTAGGGTCTGTCGTATACCATGAGTGCCTAATACTATGTTGGCACAGGGAAGCCACTCAAAAATCTTCAGTGAACTCAATACTAGTGTTTCTGCTATAAACAGGACCTAAAGACAGAATCTGCTAAGTATAATCAATCTGTCAAAATTCTATTCTTTTATTCCTTAAAAGTTACATTTACTTTATTAAATAAAAATCATGTGAAAGTTCCCAATCACCTACTATAAAATATTCTAACTTTGTAAATCTGTGATTTCAAATCATCAGGCATTTCAAGTGACTTCACCACTAAAGTACAGTAGTAAGTTTTAAAAAAGTGTCCAAACTGATAATTGCATTTGTTCAACAAATTTATAGACAACAAATAAATTTTACTCCATACTCTTTTGAGATGGAAGAAACATTTCTAGAATTTTTATCTATGTGTAGTATCAAAATAAAATTTCCACTATTTTAAAAAGTCATCATGGAACTAAACATACTCTTAAAATTTTAAATATAAAACAACCCAAGGGAAATTAGGGGGGAAAGTTTGCTGAATTTCAAAAAAGTATGGTTGTATTTCATACTTTTATAAGTCTGTATAAAACCCTGTAAGGACCAAAATGGGTATTTTTTTTTTTAAAGCTATACCTTCTAAATGCTTCAATCAATATTTGACTACACCAATGTTACAAAATAAACTATTATCTTATTTTGGACATGTTTTTAGTTCCAGGATGCCTTGGAAACTGATTGCCTGAGTCGTTCTTATTATTTTTTCATAAAATCCAATTTGATTAAGTTGCTTTGAGTTTAGGTCTCATAAATGTTTTAATGTATTTTTAAGGAATAATCAGGGTTTGAATTTTTCTGATTTCTCAGTAGAACAAAAATAGAGATGACTAATAATTTTGCAGCCACAGTCCAAGAAATTTAATATACAAGATATACAAAGCACAGCTGACACAAAATTATATTTCACATACAGGTAGTATATCTTTTTAAAATGACATTTCTCAAGCATCAGCAGAGTTGACAGACTAACACAGTAAGACATTTCTTTGGAGCAGAACTAATGAGTCTCCTGGTATAGCTATCAAATTAAATTTATAAGACTCTCCACCCTCATTAGAAGACTAACCGTGGAAACCACAAGCTTTGTGGGTTATAACAAGAATGACTTCAAAGTAAATGTAGTCTTATTATAATTTAGTGTAGTAGAAAGCAATATGGAATGTGACACAATCTCTTTAGCTTACTGTTATAAGGCAAAAGGTCTAATATGATTAATCTGCCAAAATTCAAGCATACTGCAACACTGAGATGCTCATAAATGAATACTGATAACTACAGAAGACTTGGTTGAAAAATATTTTTCTTTATTTTGACTTGTTCTTAATTATTTTCTAGTCAGTCCTGTTTTTAAGGACAGAAAATGTGATTTATGGCAGCTACTGAACCATCTTTGCTAAAAAGAAGAAAAAAACATCCAGCTGTTCTGTGATTTCCCTCTTAGCTATAATAATAATTCAAAATTTTAAGGGGATTGAGCCCAACATATGGAATATCTGCAGTGTAGTTGATGCTTCATTAATATTTTGTTGAGTGAATAAATGGACAATAAACTGTTTTAAGTTACATACCTGGAGGAGAAGGTGGTACTTCAAAACACGTTGCATAGGAACCACAAGCAAGTCTCGAAGAGTAAATTTCCCATTATTTGCTCTTTTGGAGCATTCCTAATGAAATGTTTTTTTAAAAAAAAAAACTTTGTTAGGGAATCATAAACATTAAAAGATGCAAAGACCATAAGCAGAACAGTTGTTATACAATAAATGAGTGTGCTTTCTGCCTTAACAATCCTTCTCTGTAAATAACTGAAAATATCTTCAATTAAAAAACAAATCCTGTAGTATTTTAACTCCAAATATGAACCAAATAGAACTATTCTGTGTATGAAAATTATTTTCTCTAGTGCAAAGTCATGCTGCCCCCCTCTTTACCCCCAAGGTCTTCTTCAGTTTGTCTTTATTGCTGTCCCTCCCACCAATTTCTCCCAGTTGACTTATAGAACAGGCATCAAGAACACATCCCTACTCATCAAAACTGTCATTAGCCTTCCCACCCTTATGCCTCAGTTTATTCAGCTCCCTCAACTATGATGTGCTTTGTTCAGCCTCCAGAAAAAGGTGTCTTCCTGTTTAAGAACTATAATTCTAGGCCTTTCATAGTAATTCCAATCAAAATTGTGTTCACTCTCTGTCTTGTCTTTTAATTATTATCATACATAATATCTCCCCCAACATAATTTGTGCTTTATGCCCCTAAGAATGTAGTATTTGCTTAATAAGTATTTACTGAACTAAATGAAATATTTGACTTTAAAATTTTGCTGAAGTATAAACCTACTACTAGACTCCAAGTTTTTAGAAGCCTCAGATTGTATTTATTTTTTTAATTTCACACTTTTCTTTCCTAAAAGTTTATTTTAAAATAGTATTGGCTAGTTTTCTCTTTTGATAATAGCTATGACTTCGAGAAAATTACTTTGAATTTGAAGTGTCAAAGAATAAATATAAAGCCAAGGGTGGGCAACTCTTGGCGGTGTAACCTTGGACAAGTCACTTTTCTGATTTTACCGTTTCTCACATAACTACGGCATTCTTCAAAAAAAAATTAATAAAAGGTCATACAAACATTATTATTAGTGAGCAACCTCATAAGTCCAAAATCCTCACACAATTGCACATCCCAGCCCAAGGACCTTTCCAGTTCATGGGTGGAGTTGTGCTTAAGAAAATACACTTTTGCTTACAAGTTTGTTTCTTCTTTGCCCACACTTAGTTTTTCTGACACATGGAATGATATATTATCAGGGGCTCCAAAGCAAACACCATTAACTCCAACGATCAGTGACTTAATGAGTATGTTTGACTGCAGATAGTAGGCAAAATGAATGGAGGACACATCCTGACATGTTAGCTGTGTCATCAATTACTGCAGTTCATTAGAAGGACAACTATTTCAACCAGTTTCTTACTTCTACAGATTGTAGAGAGCTCTGGATCACGGGTCTCAAACAGGAAGTTAAATTGTTAATTTACTGTAATGAGTGGGTCTTTTCTCTTCAGCTGCATTTTAAAGCTCCTGGAATTAAGGTTGTAGCTTATATTTCTTACGTTATGCCATCCCAACACGTTGTTAGGAACAGATATATCATACATTTAAAATTTACTATGTTAAGAAAATTGGTTTCAAAAAGTTGGAGAAAAAAAATTAGTTCCTTTACGATCTAACTTACAGGCTCAGGAAGTAAAGAAACTGACATTGTTGGCATTAGCTATACCTGGGAGACAGAGGTTGAAGTATAAAGTGCTTATTAGTGTTGAAAGTAAATAACGGGTAGAAAGAATTCTTCCAAAACATCCAGTCACTTGCTTAGCCTCAATTCAATTGTAAAGGAAAAAAATTGGTGTAGGGTAAGCCAGGCATATAGGGCAACATAAAAACACTCTTCACCCTTCACCCCATGTTATCTTGGTTCCAAAGTCGAGAAGAAAAAGACAAAAAAATCAACAAGAACAAAAATAACCACAAAACAGGAGACACAAAGAAGGCAGAGAGACACCAAGAATAAGGCAGTTTTCCTTCTATCATGCTGTGGCTTGCGGGGAGCAGTTCCAACTGAGTATTTGTTGAAGTGTTACGTTAAGTAACTGACTTAATACTTTCAAATCAGGACTATGGTTAGATGTGTGGGCTTTCAAGCTGAGGACAGAACAGGCAGGGGCACCTCACCCTGTGTCTTTCAAACTCAGCCTGAGGTCCTCTCTTTCCCTAAGATGAACATTGACCGCAAAAACTACATACTTAGAGTCCCAGAGTATGCTCATTGGGCACAACTTTGACAATAACTCTGAAAGAAGGAAGAACAACATTCATACAAGACTGAGAATATAATGGAGGTGTGATGGACAACTTGCTGACTCCTATCTGGAAGCACGATTTTATAACTTTAAGAAAAACTGCTTTAATGTTGTTCTATTAGGAAGTAGGTATATGAGTTGTAAAGTTTTATCATCATATTTTGAGTCACAGTGGCTCACAGCTATGCACTTAGGAGGCTCTATTCTCCAAAGAGGAGCAGGAACTCTTTTCACGAACAATGTTACAAGGATGTTATTTAGTGGTTACTCAAACTACCTGCAATCTTAAAGTCAACATAATGAAGGAATATTAAGGTACAAAGCAAAAGGATTATGTATCTATTACAGTTACTTGGTGACCTGTTAATGTGCAAACTATCTAAGCAATAGTTTCCCTTTGAGGGAATTATGAGCTCTGAAATCATGTTAGAGAGGCAAAACAATGAAGGACTTCTGATATGAAAATTATCCGCTCCTCTTCTTCTGACTCCAGTGCTACAGTGAACAAAGAATAGTAAAAGGGATTTTAAAGAGGCAAATGAGCCACACACTGTTACTTAAGAGCTGGCTATATATCTCTACCTGAAATGTAAGAAAATTCAAATACATGAATATTACATTTAGGATGATAACTCATATGACAATCATTTTTCAAAAGTTCTTGGAAAGTATGAACTCCTCTTCAGAAAAAAATATGATGTACATAAAACATAACATGGGTTTCCAGACATGCTCTGTTGTGATCATGTACTCTGTTTATACTAGCCTACCTGCCATTTCTCAAACTTTCCCAACTCTTCTGGTCAAGACATACCAACTGTTCAGGAATGCTCTCCACAGAATCTCATCTGTCAAAGCTCATCCCATTCTTTGGTGACCTAACTCAAATGCTGCCTTTTCAGATGAATCCTGTACAATCTTCCCACACTCAAGTGGGTAGATGCAGTCTTACAGAGCCCTATTATACAGGGCTTCTCACATGCTATTTAACTACATCATATTTGTGTTTGTCTTCTCTTCCTTCTTGTGGGTAATATCCATGCCCTTTTAATACATCGGCCTCTAAATGTCTTATTTTTAGTAAACATCTTTCTTATTTTGTTGTTTTAGAGACAGCTTCTTGCTTTTTCACCATGCTGGAGTGCAATGGTGCCATCGTAGCTCACTGAAGCTTCAAACTCTTGGGCTCAAGTGATCTTCCTGCCTTAGCTTCTCAGGTAGCGAGGAGCCACCTTGCCCAGGCATGAGCCACCTTGCCCAGCTAACTAGTAAAGATTTTAAATCTACATATACATTATCCAGCATATCTCACTAGTCCTGCACCTCTTACTGTCTATGCAAGTTACTCATAATCTCTCCAAACTTCAGCTTTCTCATCTTATTTATTAATTGTACCTATCTCACAGAGTCAGAAGGACCTAATGAGATAATGCATATAAAATAGAGGGCCATAAATGTTACATTTTACTATTGTTACTATTACTACCATATTACTATTTTATAGAGCTATTAAAATGTTTTATAAAATTGACGTGAAATTATATTTAAAATAATGGGAAATGTACTGTTGCACCGATCATAAAGAGGAATACATTGCTTTTAGGTTTATTTTGCTTTACGTCACAAACAAAAAGTAACTAGGCACCTCTAATTTCAGTTTGACATCTTCTTTTGTCTTAGAAATGTAGTCTAAACTAGAGATGGCCGACTCCACTCCACTGCAGTACTGCCCATAAATAACCAACCTGAAAGGGAAAAAAAGGAAGAAGTCTGTAAGACATAAAACAAGAATGAACTGGAGGGGAAAAGGCAGAATCTTCATCTCTTTAAAACTATAGTTAGGGATAACCAAAATAGCAATAGAAATTATTTTTAATATATATCACATACACAGTCATAGAATGAGGGTCACTCATTTTTATAGTAATGACTAATTTTTAGTTCCAACTTTGAATGAGATTTATTCTATGTACATTTTTGTAGCAGGTAGAATTTACAAACTGGCTTAATGACTGTTAATGTTATTTGAGTATACATAAATGCAGCTCAAAAACAAAATAAAAAATTTCTATTAAAGCTCTTATTAGAGGTAAATCTTTTTATCTCTAAACACTCAGAAAGTTTTATTTTCCACTACAATTTCATGGCAATCACTACGTACAATTCCTTCATTAATAAACCTCCTACTCCTTGCTACTTTTTAATTAAGGAACATAAATCATCTGAAGAGAGGAAAATGAGAGACCTGAACTGTGCTGGACAGAAGATACCTCATATCACATGGAATCTCACCCACTTCAGGGAAGGTATCTCTGTAGTAACACAAATATTTTGCAAAGAGATCAGTTGGTTTATTGTTTCTCTTAACTCTCCACTAGAAAAAATACAGCTAATAAGATGTGAATATTTATCAAAGACTTGATGCAAAGCTATTCATTAGCCACCTCTTAGTACTAGGAAATATGTTGCTTTATTTGAAAAGAGAGATAATTACATTTTAAGCAAAATTTCCTGATACTCCAATTCATATAAAGTTGTCAGGAGATTTTTTTTTAACTTAGAAAGGGAAACTGACTCTGTGAATCTAATACTCTAAAACAGAGAGTCATAAATACTATAGTTGGATGAAAAGTGAAAGCAGTAGGTACCAGCCAATCTACCTCTAGTGTTTACGGATGGGGATACAGAGGCTCAGAGAGTTAAAAATGACTTACTGAAGATTACATCGCTCAGTAATGATAAAGCCTATAAAAGAACCTCCGTTTTTTAATTTGAAATGCAAAAAAAAATAAGCACCATACTGGGTCCTTTTCCCAGCCCCCTCCTTTCTTCTTATTTTTTTTTTTTTAAGTACAGGTATAGAACTAAAACTACCACTCTGAAAGTAACTGTCTCATGTTCTAATTACTGCTAGGTAGTAGTGTAATAAACAGTAGTCATAGCTATTTGTTAGCTATTTTAATACTAACCCTTACTATAATTATAAACTAAGACCTACAAAACTTAAACTTCAAGAGTTACCTTTCCTTGTAGTTAATAAAAACTTGGTACAAATTCTGGTCATTTTTATTTACAATGGAATCATGAATCTCTTGCATTAGGTTCCGATGAAGTTTTACAAGTTCCTAAGAAAACAATGTGAAAGGAAAGTAGGAATCAGAACCAAAAACTATACCCCAAACCCAGAATCCCTTTTGTTGCTAGACTTGCCACTCAGAATATGCTGAATGCTCTCAATATATAAACTGCTTCCACTAATAAAGAAAGAGGGAAAAGGAGAGGGAGGGAGAGAAAGGGGGCAGAAGGGGAGGAAGCATAGGGAGAGGACAGAGTAGAAGAGGAGGAGGGACAGCAGGGGAAGGAAGGGAGCAAAAAGAGGGAAGATAAGAGGAAGGCAGAGGAGAGGACGGGGAAGAAAGGGACACAGGCCATGCAGATGGGAAACAGCAATTTCAGATCTGAATTGAAATGTCAGTGTCCTGTGAAAAAGAAATTATCTCACTAGCTATTAAAAAGGATCATTTATTTCTTGGGTGAAAATATGTACGGCTCATTTTTATAATCACTGTAAATTTTTAAATAAAACTGTCCAAGTGCCTAATGTTTTATTGACAGGACAAAGTAATGACTCATGTCCTTGTGACACAGAAATGCAGATTTGTACTTTGGTCAATTAGTGGTGTCCTGGTGCTAAGCTAACAATAATCAGACTAAATTACTTGAAACCAGATAATTAATGGCATAAATAAGGAGCAAATAAATTGTATTAGTTTACTGGAGCAACTCACAATGTCAGAATTTCACATTTTTCCCAATAAGCAACTAATTTTCAGTCAAACAGTAAATACAAGTCAAAGCCAGCATATGAGGCAACTTGAACTAGGTGCCAGTTCTCTATCTCATCCTGTGTACCTTGGAGCATGCGTTGATGCCACAGCATGCTCTTTCCTTAGTGGAGTGGAAAGTAAACATGAAGATGTGGGCTCTAAGTTATAAAGACCATACTTAAGTGGTCCAAGATCGTTATCTTCCCAAAATGTGCAGTTTGTTTAATGCTAAAACTTTCATCTTATATTGTGCAAGTTATAAACCAACAAGAATTTCTTCATTCGGCCAAAATCAGGGATAAGGATGACATGCCATTGCTTACCAACTGCTGCTGAGCAACACAGAACACAACAGAATCAAAATATAAAGAACTGGTCAGGTAATACAAACAGGCCCGCGCATAAAAGCTTATATACATTCATCATGTATATGTGCGCACATGTATGGGAGTAGGGGTGTATAAACCAAAGCAAGTCCTAGAGTTCTGAGAACTTGAATCTTGCCTAGCATTACCTCACTTGGCATGGCATTTAGCCCGCTTCTAGATTTCTGGGCAAATATCCTTTTAAGATTGTAAGCTTCTGGTAAGGTGCCCTGAAACTTGAAATGCTTACATAAATGTAAATGAAAAAAAGTCTCCTCAAATTTTACAATGAAAATAGTCTGTCAAATCATAAAGAAGTAGTCTATTTCAGAAGTAGGAGGTAACAGTTGATACAACTGGAAGCAGAAAGCACCAAACAGTAGAGGCTGAAGACGTGGAGGAATGGAGGAAAGTAGGGGAAACTGATGTAGTGAGGACATCATCTAGAAGACAAGGTCTGAGGAGCTGGAAGAGCAGCAGCGCTCTGCAGGGAAGCGTGGGGTGGAAGAGGACCCCCAGATTATTTGAGACCACTTCTTCATAATAAACAGTCCAGAATAATACATAAAACTTATTTATCCATTTGTGTTCTTCATACATGTTGACTGACTTTTGGTTGAAGATATGATACATCAGTTATTTCAAGAAAATAGGATATAAAAACTAAAAAAGCAAAATAATAATTAATAATACAGGGCCAAAATTCTTAAAGAATACAGAACAGTGTCAAAATAAGGATCCGGAACCCCCTACGGAAATGAGGATTTTATCAAAGTATACCACAATTTTAGCTGGCATATTTTTACTTACAGGAATGTTGATGAATACCGAATCAAATTCTGCTGCTGTCAGAAATCTTTTTAGTGGCACCATGAAATACTATGAGGAAAGAAGAAAACAGTAATTAAGTATAACTCGTCCCAATCTATGTAATAGTTTTTCATCAACAAACAACAAATATTTTTTGAAAGTCAATTGTTGATCAGCATTATAAACACCAAAAAAGTAGAAACTATTTTCTCTAACTTAAAGATTTTACAAGTGAATAGAGATATAAAGACATAAATACAAGCTAATATTAATACATTTAAAGTATAAAATAAAAAGGTTTAGACAATAAATACTTTCAAAAGGAAGGAAGAATACTATTGTCTGAGCTGGCAAACAATGACAACATTTTAAGATGTATATGAAGACTTACAAAGTAAAATGTCTCAAATGTTTTGTGGAGATTCTAGATCCCTGAGCTCAATAATCTACATATACAATTTATGAATTATTCCTTGAGAATTTTAGTTTCTGGCCTACCATATCTCTTTCATTCTTGGCATTCTCAGAATCTGTGCAGAGGATTCCTCCAGTACTGGTCTCTCAGTTTCTTGACACAAATAATCTTGTGGTCCACTCTAGCTCAACTCCTAAATCTTACAGCCATACCAACAGACTCTATCATTATCAACAATGGCATATGCTCCACAGCACTAACTTCAAGGAATCAACTCTCCAACCACAACCTCCTACCTTTACAGCTTTTTCCTTCAAGGAAGTACTCAGCCCTACGGGATGAGCCAATCCTCTAACTGTCCCACCTCCCTCATGTCTTCATTTCCCTCCCAACCCAGTTTATACTCCACGAATCACTTCCCTACAAATACTCTTGCCCTCTCTTCTTCTGTTGTGCTTTTCTAGAAAAACAAATACCCTGATCAAATCTAGCTTGCCACATATTTTGAGCCTGTATCTAAGAAGTTAAGCATGGACATTACTGATAGTCTAATTTTAAATATGACCACAAAACTCAACCGTGCCTGTAATGCTACATAGTGCTACTACAGTTCCCTAGTTAATTTACTCTCTTACTCTTCTAAACAATGCTTCCGTAACTTCACTGCTTTCCCTAACCTCTAAATGTGAGAGTCTCGAAGGTGGCCTCAAACCTCGTCCCTAACATGTATTCCCTAGGATGATCTTACTTAGTCCCAGGGTCTTCATGCCATTGTGGGATGATAATGGCCCAATCTATATGTCAATTCAATCTTTCCCCTTAATGTCTCAGGTTTACATACCTAACACCCTTCTCAACGAATCCCACTGGAAGTCTAATAGGTGTCACAAATTTCACAAGTTCTAACAGATTCCTGACTTCCAAGTCTGTCCTTCCCCATCTCTGTAATCTTCGCTGTTATTGCCATTGCTCATGCCAAAACCTACAAGTCATCCTTGACTCCTCTCTTTTTTTCACATCCTTTACCTAATTCATTATCCAATCCAGCTGGCTCTATGTTTAAAATTTATTCAGAATCTGACTACCCATGCCAGCATTTTTGTCATCTTGATTAACACAATTTTCTTCTAATTCTTCTCCTAGTTATGACTCTTGCCTCACAAGAGCCAAAATGAGAGCTTAAAGACTTAAATTACATCATCTCACTTCTGCTCACAACACTTCCCAATGTCCCTACATGGCCTGGAGGCCCCCAGCTCTCCCACCTCATGCTCAATCCCCTTCCCTTGTTCTGCTCCAGCCACACTTGACTGCTGCTGTCCCTGAAGCACATGCTGAACACTTTCCCTCTCTCCCAGGAATTATCTTCACTGGCATATGTGCACGGCTTATATTCTCAATTCACTTAGCTGCCCATTGAATCTTGTCATGGAGGCCTTCCACTACCACGCTTTATAAAATGCCACCAGCCCTCCCCCAATCACTATCTCATGCCCCAGCCTTGTTTTTCTTCAGGAAACTTATGACCACCTGGCATATTTATTTGCTTATATTCTAAACCCTCCCATGGGAAAAGTGTCATGAGAATCAGAATTTTGTTGTATTTATTACTATATCCTTAGTCCCTGAAAGAGTGCCACTCAGGTGCTAAGACATTGATAAATGGTTGTAAAATGAATAAATCTGCTTTGAGATCTTTAAATGCAAAGTTCTCCTAAAAACTGGAATACACCTACATACATTCAGAAAAAACAGTGAGTCTAATATATTAACTATATTAGACAGTATTTGGGCATCAAAGATAATACCCGATGACTTACTTTTTCTATTGACTCCAAAGTTTCTGTATATTTTTCTTCTGTCTGCTTAATTTCTGCTAGACAACAAGTTCGTATATCATTTTCTGGACATTTCTGCAGTTAGAATTATGAAAATAAAATGATTTAATAAAATTCATATATTAATCTAACAGGAAGTAGAGATAAAAAGCATTGCTGATTTTCTTAAACTTTCCTTTCTAATAAAACATGCAATTAAGACGTCTAACTGCATTTGTGAGGTATCTTTACTGTTTTTATAAAATCTTGAACGATGTAAATGAAAAAGATTTAGATGATTAAAAAATAAGCTTCTGAATGTAGACAGTTTCCTTAAGTTAAAACATCTTTTATTAAAAATGTTAATGAAGTTGGAGACACCATAAATGGTATGTGATTGTTTCCTTAATGTACAGCACGCTTTACAAATGCTATAGAAATAACTGCAAAAACAATAAAAAGGGTATTCAATAAAGTAAGTAAAAACCTTTAATATTTTTTCCAACATTAACATCTTACTGCTTGACTTTTTAACTAAGCATTTAAGATTGGAAGTGGTAGAGCACAACACTAAAATCAAAGATTCTGGAATCTGATGGAATTGGGTTCAATACCAGTTTGGTTATTAGCTTTTCTAACTGTGAACAAATCACTAAATTTCCTGTGACTCAGTTTTCTTATCTGTGAACCAGAGAGAATTACAGTGCCAATGCCAAGGAATGGTAAATGACATAAACGGTGTAAAGCACTTAGCACTTTGCCAAGTGCCCACGAAGAGTCCTGTCCATATCAATTATTATCACTGCTCACCCCATCAGCTGAGTGAGGACTGCCCTTGGGGGAGACAGTGAAGAATGTGCTGGCATCCAATGCAGTTAACAAGTATAGGAGGAACAGATGATACTCTGTCAGCTAAAAATGTTATAAAAATGCTGCCACAGATGATCTGTCAGCATAGGCAGTGGTTAAACCACACTTTCATTATATTTCCCAAACACGGGCAGGTAACTCGTTTCCATTCCACAGAAGCTACTGGACAACCCACTAGCGTTTTATTAAAAGTAGAAGCATAGAGACTGCTGAGCACATTCATCAAAGCACTGCAGAAACAAAAATTACCATGCAGCTGGTGAAGAAAGGTCTTTAATATACAAGAAAAATGTATTAAGAGCCTAAGCAACTGACTTTTTTGTTGTTTCAAATTATAAATGGGAAAATAATCCAAAGTAATCCTTTCTGAATGTTCCAGATAGATTAATAGCAGATAAGGTTTTGAGCGCTCATATTGGCTACGACAATATCTGAAACTAAATTTATAAAATAGAAGGAAAGCCAGGAGACTTATCATGAAATGAAAGAAAAATGGTACTACATATTAACACTTAACAAATGTGAAGAAATATTCTTTAATATATATTTTATCTTATATCAAATTTAAAGGGAAAAATTTACCTGTGTTGTAAGAAATTTACAAGAGTATAATTTTGGCCAGGTGCAGTGGCTCACGCCTGTAATCCCAGAACTTCGGGAGGCCAAGGCGGGCAGATCACCTGAGGTCAGGAGTTCAAGACCAGCCTGACCAACATGGAGAAACCCTATCTCTTCTAAAATATAAAATTAGCTGGGTGTGGTGGTGAACACCTGTAATCCCAGCTACTCGAGAGGCTGAGGCAGGAAAATCGCTTGAACCCGGGAGGCGGAGGTTGCATTCAGCCGAGATTGCATCATTGAACTCCAGCCTGGGCAACAAGAGCAAAACTCTGTCTCAAAAAAAAAAAAAAAAGTATAATTTCATGATTCCCTAAAATTCTATTCTACTACCACTCTGCCATTATTTAGCTGGATGGCATTTCATTTCTCTCTCTCGGACTTTGTTTCCTTACTAGCAAAATGAAAAGATTAGACCAAAGATTCCCTATGGTTGTTTTGAAGTCTGAAGAGTCATGCATATGTCTCCAAATGCAGTAACAAGTCATAATTATATAGCTATAAGCAAGCAAAGGTTAAAAAAAATCCCAGCAGAGGTTACATAAATGAATATGTTAATCAGTCTTTCCTAATAAAATATTCAGAGTAACTTTAAAAACAAGTAGAAGTCCTACGGGTTGATGTGCTTCCTCTGCCTTCATTAAGTCCTCATAGACTTCTCCACCTTCATCTTCCCCATAAACACAGTCATAGAGATCTTCTTCATCTTCCACGAGGGTTTCACTACAACAAAGGATACGATATAAGGTCATTTTTTATTATGCAGTAAATGCAATCACTAGAAATAGCCTACTGGATTTTAGTAGAATATCCAGAAAGGAAATAAAATGGAATTAGTGGGAAGAGTTCAAAAGGCTTACATTATGACTCTGTCCCTCTTAATAAGTACAATGAAAAACAAGTACAAAATCCAACAATGAGGGCAGTGGCAGCTATCGTTTACTGGGTAGTTACTATCTATAAACACAAAAATAATCATTCTACATATATTATCTTACATAATTCATCCAACGTTATCAGGTATGCATTATTATTTGACCCATTAAAGAGATGAGGAAGTTGAAAGACCAAAAAGTTGTTTGATGTTATAAATAAGCCAGCTAGTCACTGGCAGATCCAATATTTAAAACCAAGTCTGTTCTAACTGCAAGTGTTTTACTCACTCTATCACACTGCCTCCCATTTTTCATTTCAAGACCTCAGTTTCATCAACTGTATTAAATGGCACAATACGGAGAAAACAGGAAAGTTAAATTGTATCTAGTATGTCATAAATGGTCATTTAAAAGCATCAGTTACTGCAGTGTTATTACAGGATCTAATCCAGTGGTTTTCAAACCATGCTCTTTCAAGCCCACTCAGAGGATACCTACCAGTTCCCCAACAATATACCCGTCCTTTAACTGTTTTATTTGTTTGCACCTTTTATCAAGGTTCCCAAGGCCACAGATGTTTTGAATAAACAATTTAAAATCTTCTGCTGGTCTCCCGGCAGTTGAAAATAATCCCTATTTCTAAATAATCCCTGTTTCTAAAGTTTCCACCAGCACTCACATAATAACTATTGCATCTTTCCAACAGCTGAGACTGTAAATCCATTCGGTCATTGCATGTTGTTACTACTCCTTAAGTTTTTCCTTTTAGTCAAAGACTTCTATAAATGCCTTCTATTAACCAGTGATCTCAAAGAATTGAGATTAACTAATTTCAAATGTTGGAGACAAGCATTCATATCTCTGAGAAAGAAATTCAATTTCTTTAATACTCTAAGTCTTTTGTCTCTCTCCTGGGTCTGTGTGGATAGAACATTAAAAATTGATACATCCACAAATAAAAACAATGTAACTGTAAAGTCACTCTGCAACATGGAACATTTTTCAAAGTAGGTACAAGGTTGTTTATGTTTGTCATGAAGGATTATTTGAAGGTATTTGACAGGAATGAACTGTCAAACACTTGGAGAAAAGGAAGGTATATTAAGGGAGAGAGATCTGTTGGTAACAAGTTTCAGAGAACTCTGTTCTGAGAAAAATTCGTTCCAGAGCTAGTTGTCCACCCACCCACTCATTCAGCCAGCCAGCCATCTATCCATCCCAAAGACATTTACTAATGTCTGAGTTCCAGGATATTCCATGTTAAGAATGTATAGATCAAGAAGGCCCAGGAATTCTCTTATAGTCTAGTATGGAGAACAGCATACAACCTAAAAATGCAATTCTGGGCTGGGCGTGGTGGCTCACACCTGTAATGACAGCACTTTGGGAGGCTGAGATGGATCACTTGAGGTCAAGAGCTCAAGACCAGCCTGGCCAACATGGTAAAACCCTGTCTCTACCAAAAATACAAAAATTAGCTGGATGAAGTGGCGTGTGCCTATAATCCCAGCTACTCAGGAGGCTGAGGCAAGAGAATCACTTGAACCCAGGAGGCAGACATTTCAGTGAGTAGAGATCATGCCACGGCACTCCAGCCTGGGTGACAGAATGGGACTCCCTCTCAACAACAACAAAAAAAAAAGAAAAGAAAAAGAAGAAAGAGGAAAAGGAAAGAAGGAAGGAAGAAGGAAGGAAGGAAGGAAGGAAGGAAGGAAGGAAGGAAGGAAGGAAGGAAGGAAGGAAGGAAGGGAGGGAGGGAGGGAGGGAGGGAGGGAGGGAGGGGAAGGAAGGAAGGAAGGAAGGAAGGAAGGAAGGAAGGAAGGAAGGAAGGAAGGAAGGAAGGAAGGAAGGAAAGAAGGCAGGCAAGCAGGCAGGCAGGCAGGTGTACGTGTGTAATTCTGTACGTGCAACAAAAGAGATGAGTATAAAATATAGGAGCAGAGGAAAGAATAACTCTCACTTAAGAAGTTAGGGAAGGCTTCCCAGAAGATACTACATCTGAGCTGGATCTTGACTATATTTATCAATTTATTCAATAGGTAGAGTATTTGCTGTAAAAGTACTGTGTTCCAGGAGACATGGCTGCACACTAGGCAGGCACGTTCCCACTCTCTCAGACTTCAGAGGGCAGCAGGAATGACACACACTGTATTAACAGAGGGAGACGGCAGTCCAGACAAAGGATACTAACATGTGCAAAAGCAGATGGATGAGAGGAGCCTTGGAACCCCACTCAGTGTGGCCAGGTGAGTAGGGTGCCCCACCTCCAGGGAAGCGTTGAAACCAAACTGTAAAGGACCATGCACTCTGTGAGCTGAACCTTACCCATGGCATCAGGGAGCCAACAGGGGTTTTACATGGGGGTAACCTGGAGGGGGAAAGACTGGCAAGGAGATCAGTAAGCCAAGAAGTGAAATACTGTGTGTGAGTGAATATTCAGAGCTGTAACTAAGGTAAAGACAGATAAGGAGAGGAACAGAGAGACGCAGGAGACTAAGAAAACCAGACTTGGTGACCGCTGAGAATAAGCGAAAGAGAAGGAGCGAAGAGGAAGGAGATTTCTACTTTGCGAGACCAGGGAGATGGTGAGTCGTATTGGCAGTAACATAATTTCGATACTGAGGGGTTTAGGCAGGCAATCCGGCCAGAGAACAGTAGGGCAGGTAAATAGGTTGGAACATTTTCTGTACCACATCAAAGGACAGGGAGGTCTGCTGAGTTCATGAGGGAGCTGAGATATAAAATGATGGAAAAACAGGTTCTGCATTGGAGGGGATCCTGTTCTAAAAAAAAACAGACTGAAATTAATTTCTCTGGCACTCCTAATTCCAGCACTCCTGGTTCTAATTCCTAATATCACCACCCCTGCAAAAAAGTCAACCTTGCTGAAGTCCTACATTTGACTATTTCCCATGACAGTAAAGAATGAATCATACACATTCACACAGACTTTTCTCTACTTTTTTTTTTTTGTGGCGGGGTGGGGGTGGAGTGTCACTCTGTCGTCCAGGCTGGAATACAGTGGCACAGTCTCAGATCACTGCAGCCTCCGTCTCCTGGGTTCCAACAATCCTCCAGCCTCAGCCTCCTGGGTGGCTGGGATTAGAGGCACACGCCAACATGCCCAGCTAATTTTTGTATTTTTAGTAGAGACGGGGTTTCACCATGTTGGCCAGGTTGGCTCAAACTCCTGACTGCAGATGATCTGCCTGCCTCAGCCTCCCAAAATGTTAGGATTACAGGCATGAGCCACCACGCCCAGCTGACTTTTCTCTATTTTAAGACCTATAAGAATGGCATGCATGTGTGAGCGCATGTGTGCATGCAAGCACACAAATGCAAACACACACAAAGGCTAGTCTAGAACTGTTTGGCGTTTGTTATTCAATCCTATAGTAAAAGGAAATACAATGCTTTTCTTGCTAACAGCTTGGTAAACAATTTCTTTTCTGAGCCAGAAAAGAAAAGAGCTGTGGTATTTTTCAAATGGTCAATAAATCAACAACAATTAATATTAGCTTTCCTGTCTTAGGGCTACCTACATATGGCCATGTCTGGCACCCTGACAGTATAAGTAGGAGACCTGAGGACACTGTATAGTGTAGCTATTACCTGCCCTCTCCACTCCATCCCATGGCTTTCTCGACAACTTAGGAAAAAATAATTGCCTCCACAGTGGGGACCAGGCCAGTATTGATTCCAAGGGATTCCCTTTGGTTGAATTCAGCCCCAAAAGTTAGAGTTAGGTATATTTTCCCATAGAAATTGTAACAAAGCTGAGAATAAAAATCAAGCTGTCACAGCAAACTCAAAACTACACATTTCTAGGGATAATACAATGTATTTGCTTTTTTTTTTTTTTTTTTTTTTAAGAAAACCATACCTCACATGTAATCCTTAGGAGGCCAAGATGGGCAGACGGCTTGAGCCCAGGAATTCGAGACCAGCCTGAGTATATTAAATAAGTAATTTTTTAATACTTCAAATACATTTGGACCTTCGACCACCAGGTAGAAATTTAAAGCAGACTGCCTCTCACAGAGCAAGAGCTGGCATCTCAGAGCAGCCAATTCAGGAAACCAAGGTTTTCTCCAAATTTAGCTGGGAACGTATCCTCACTGGATTTATCCTGACATCAATTCTGCCTTAAAAAAATCGTGAAAAAAACAAGATGGGGGAAGCTATAAAAATTTATAGGTGTAAGTCACCACTAGTATGGGTTAAAAGGGAATATCACCACAGCACTGGAAATTATACATTCTCCTTACTTTAAGTAATCCGAGTACACTGCCAATAATCTTAGTTACTTTGTGAAGACTGTAACCAATTCAATAAAACAACCAGCACTATCTTGCTTAATGTTGCTGAGTTCTTAGAGATTTCAAGAGATAAGAAACTATTCTTAATTGATATTTAAAATATAAGATTGAAAGGTCATTCTGATGGCACCTGTCCCAGAAAGAGCTGCTGCCCATCTAACCATGTGGCACAGTCGGCGAGAGGTACTAAAAGCTCTGAGAGGGGCAAGTCAGGTTGTATCTGTAAGTTGGTGCTATGACTAACAACCTCTGCTCTAGCATAAGAGCTGTCTGAGTTCAAATCCAAAGACTACTAGATACTGGCAATATTACCTTCAGCAATTTACTAGGCTTTTCAAAATTCAGTTTTCTCCCTTTTGAACTGTGAAGATATAATAACAACCTAATAATATTGTGGTATTATCTGAGATAGTGCATGTAACCTGGTTAGCACACAAATGGACACTCAGTAAGCTCTTATTATTATTGCCAGGTGTAATGCCTGGCAAACGGTGGATGCTAGATGCAGTTTGGACTTATTAATTTAGAAAACAAATACTTATTGAGTACCTACTATATGCTAGACACTGTGAAGTTCTAGGAATACAGCCATGGCCAAAGCAAATTCCCACACCTCACAAAGTTTACCTTCTAATGAGGAGACAAACAATAAGAGAAGCAAACCAAGACTGTCTCAGGCATTGGCAAATGCTGTAAAAACACAGCAACGTGAGAGGGTGGTGGCAATTTAAACATGGTAGTCACAGAAGGCCCCTCTGTAGAGGGGCATCTGAGCAAAGACTTGAGTGCTGAAAGGTCAGTCAAATAGGCAGAAAGAACAGCACATGCAAAGGTCACAAAGCTAAAACAAGCCCAGTGTGTTGGGTGTATAAGGAAGGATGGATGAAGGATTAATTCCCATAGCATTTGAATCTGTCTTGGGGCATAATCTATTTCTTATTATGATTCTTTGCAAACATGCCTGATCTATGTCATCAGCTCCTTGAGGAGTAAGGATCATGCTTATATTTATTTGTAATTTGTACAAGTCACTCAATCAGCAGAAGATAATTGGCTGAAAGGACCTTTTGCCTCTCCTGACTATTAAATAATAAAGCCCTAAAGGATTCTCTGTTCAGAATGAAGACTTTCTACTAAAACATCCCAGCTAGCTCCAACCCACACTTCTCTCCCCCTTCCTTGAACTTAGAAGACATGCACTATGTGTCCCACAACTCCAGCAGCAGATCCTATTTCTTTTCAATTGTTCCCTAATTGTCTAACTCCAGTTTTATCTACTACTTCTGTTATGCCTTTGAGAAACTTTGAAATTTTACTTCATTACAGTATGTTTGTTTATTCTTCACGGGGACACCACAACAGGAACAAAAACTCAGTTGAAGTACATTTTCTTGTAAAGCTTTCCATCGCCAGTTTAAGGTTAATTCTTACATGTCTCAGTAATTGAGACACTTTTCCTCCTTCAGATAGCTTACTTTAATATCCACAGTTAAAACCCACAATGGACGCATAAATTGGCAGTGGCCAAATTTTGCTCAAAATGTTCAACATACTCTATTAAATCAGGAAGGCCTTTGTAGATGTCTTCATCATTAATGCTTTCTTCTGTTGGGAAGGGCCTAGGAGGAGGGGGGAAAAAACATGAGTGAATGAACAACAATCAGGCTGGGCATTTATCTCTTACTAAATATGTAAGTTGTCTGCTGCCAAAATGGTCAGATCAGTCACCATGTCTAACAATGTCTAAGGCTTTCCCCAAAGTGCCTGCTCAGTGGCTGTGTCTGAGGTTCCTCTAGGGAGGTTGTAACACCTGCACCTGAAATCATCTGAAGCAACTACAGCTAGTCACCACAGTCACATGTACGGGGGGGGCATAATGACGTGTGTATGTGATCCCCCACCTGCCACATACCTGCAGGGTCACCTCACCCACTGCAGCACCCCAAGTCAGACAACAAACAGCCGTGCATGTGCCCTTGCCTTCAGCAACCTCTCTTTTCAGCTATGGGATCTGATAACAAATAATTTGGTAACAATCACCCTTCCGTGGCTCAGTTCACTAGTGAAGATGAAAATTAGTGGAAGACAAAAACATTGTGCCTTTTACAGGCTAATTGTCTAACTCCAGTTTTATCTACTACTTCTGTTACGCCTTTGAGAAACTTTGAAATTTTACTTAGTTGCAGTATGTTTCTTTATTCTTCATGGGGGACACACAACAGGAACGAAAAACCAGTTGAAGCATGTTTTCTTGTAAAGCTTTCCATCACCAATCTAAGGTTAATTCTTACATGTCTCAGTAATTCGCAGGGCACGGTGACACAGAAATGTCATTTTTCACCCTGACATTTCTACTCAGACTTTAGTGTATTTAAGTTGGATTTTTTTATTTTCATTTATTAGACAAGGCAAATGAGTCAACCAGACCTTGGGGAAAATAGAGTGTTTTCTTTGTTCCCTATTCAAGAAAACCACACTTTAATTTACCTCCTTTTCTCATTGTCTGGCTTCCCTGTTTGCCTCATGGTACTATGTACTTTTCTCATAACACCAGGATAATGCCTTAAATTTATGTCTAACAAAATCACAGTAAGTATACTGTGCCAAAAATTCTACCCTTTTCAGGCAGCCAGCATATCACATGTTTCATAAAAACAAGAGGATCCATCAAAATAATAAATAAGCTTCAAATAATTACTAAATAGTTATATTAAAAAGCAGAATTTCACACTGACTTATGGATTAATTTAATATTGAAGACATTTGAGGAGACTAGGTTTTTCAAATAAATCAGCATGTGAGAAATGTAGTCTCAAAATCATTTTTTATAAATTAAGACACATTTTATTATGCAACTTCATTGTAGAACATACAGATGAGAAAAATTAAAGAAAAAAATCTTCTGACTTTTTTTTCAGAATCAAGAAAACATAAAAATTTGATCATGCTTTTAAATTATCTGTTTACATATAACATAAAATATATATTGCCATGAAAGGTATGCATGTGTTGAAACGCAAATTAGAAGGAGTTGAACATGTACACTTCCGACAGACCACACACATAGAAAGCTGCCAAATCCATGGTGCATTTCTGAGAAGGGTCTTAAACTCCAGCAGGGCATCTTTCCCGAGTGCACTGTGCTTTGTAGCCAGTGCAGAGAACCCTGGTAAGTCCTCCTTGGATCCTCTCCCTTAGAATGGGAATGTGGGCTGGACACAGAAAAATGGCTGTGATGGCTGAAGACAGAAATATGGAGCACTGAATAAAGAAGGCAAAAAATCCATTCCATTTCCATGAGGCCTGGCTGTGTAGAGACTATTTTTATTTATTTCCTAATGTTACTTACATAATACATCTTTACTGACTGATCTAACTTAAGTATGTAGTATCTGAAACAAGGAAGGCTCAACACAACATATACATCTATATTTGCATGCTTATCAAATGCATAATAGCCATTACAAGGAGATGGCATATTATATTTAACCAATTTACCTTCAGGTTTTTAATTTACTACTGAATCTTCAATACACATTCTTGTACACATATTTCATACTTGTCTGATTATTTCTTAAGCTCCTAAAAGCTATGAGTTACCATTATGTTCTACTTTATAGGAAATAAACATATTACAACATCTTTTAAAATATTTATTTACTTAAGCATTTGTGTTTACCTAGAATCATATGTACAGACATGCTGGAGGAAATTGAAAAAAAAAAAAATAGAAACACACCAGTGACAGTCACCTGTGAATTGAGAACAATGTTTAGCCAATGTGTTATTCAACTCCATGAATAAGTTCTACCTTGCTCAATTAATTTCAAATGTGTACTGGGTACTTACACACCAGGCACTCTTCATGAATGAGACACACTACCTGTGTGTAAGGTGCTTCACAAATAGTAACCATTTAATAAAGAATCATTACACTGAACTCAACGGGACATGTGAACAACGGAACAGAGCTTACCTGATTCCTGTGGCCAACGCTATAGGCGTTCGAGAAAGTCGTGATAATGTTTCTATAACCTGAGAAAAGAGGAAAATATTAACTAAACATGTAGTTCAGAAAAGGTAAGATTTCTTTTTCCAAAACTTTTCTAATCGGATATTAACCATAGCAGTAGAAACATATATTTGCAGATGTCAAACAGGTACAGAATGAGAAGGGCTGTGATTGGGAAGTATAAATAACTGGATTATATTTTTGTTCCTTTATTACTTTAAGCAGATTATCAACCCATTTGAGTTGCAGATTCTTTATCAGTATAACACAAAGTTAGCCTGGGTTACCCCAAGCAACTTATATCTCTACTTCTACAGAATCTGAAAGATTCTGGAAGGCTGTATTCTCTAGTATCCACTAGCCATAAAAGGCTATTTAATTTAAATTTTAAAAACAAAAAAATCCCAGTTCCGCAGTTGCACTGGCCACATTTTCAATGTTCAGGAGCTGCATACATGTGGCCACTGTAATGAGCTACAAAGTTATCAAAAATTTCCATCATCACAGAAAGTTCTATTGGACAGTCCTGTTATATAACAAAGCAGGTTAGAGTGTTGGTGGGTTCATGAGCCAGATCACCTAAGTCTAAATTCTGAGTTTACCATTTATTGGATAGCTAACTTTGGACAAAATACTTAATTTCTCTGGGCTTTAGTTTCATCATCTAGGTAATGCCTATAATAGTTAGATTATTAATCATTACATTATTGTGAGGATTAAATAAGACAGCATGTAAAATATTTAAACAGTACTTATTCTGTATAATCACCAACTTTAAGGAAATTGCCTTAATTTAATTCTGAGTGTTTTCAGAAAAAGTTTTCTAAATTAACCTGATTATCTGTTTCATTCCTTATAAAGATCTTCAGTACCTAAACCTGTTAAATGTGCCCTGCTAGTAACTTTATCCTTCCTTCAATCTTTTGTCCTAAGACTGTCTCTTTTGAAGACTTAGTGAGAAAGCCATTTACCTAAAATGTAATTTTTCTCATAAAGTCTGTTTTTTTGTGTGTTTGTTTCTTGAGGAAGAGTCTCACTCTGTTGCCCAGGCTGGAGTGCAGTGGCACGATCTTGGCTCACTACAACCTCTGCCTCCCAGGTTGAAGCAATTCTCATGCCTCCCTCAAGTAGCTGGGATTAGAGGCACGTGCCACCATGCCTGGCTAATTTTCATATTTTTAGTAGAGATGGGGTTTCACTATGTTGGCCAGGCTGGTCTTGAACTCCTGGCCTCAAGCAATCCACATGCCTTGGCCTCCCAAAGTGCTGGGATTATAGGTGTGAGCCACAGGCCTGGCCATAACGTCTATTTATATGATAATAGACATAATGCATCCTAACGCTCAACAGTTGAACAAATACAGCTTAAAAAGGTTCTGCTATAAGGCCTATTCAGAATGAGAGTAAAAAAAGAGAAAAGGCAAAAATCTGTTTCTAATTTAAGGTAATCTAATTCCTTACTTCAGAGACAGAAACATAAAAATGAAGTCTCCAGCACTCTGTAGACGCTTCATGAGAGTACTAGCCACACATACACTTATATTTCACCCACTTCAGGAAGTGGTCCCATATATGTGGTTGTAGTTAAAAATTCCTGGCTTGGGAGTAAGAATATCTGGAGCCCTGACTCGAGTTTTCATCTATGTTCACCTTTACTAGCCTCTGTTAAACGCAGATAACAGCTAACTCCTTCATGGAGTTACTGAAAGAATTAAATGAGATCATGCCCATCATATGCTTGACTCAGTAAATGTGAACTTCTATTATTATGTAAAACAAATTATACAAAAATAAAATTTAATTGAATTACATACAGATGATGACAATGTATTGCATTCTTGAAAACTGCAGAGGGTACATTTTAAGTGTTCTCACCACAAAAAAATAAAAAATACGTGATGTAATGCACATGTTAATTAGCTCCAGTTAACCATTCCACAATGTATACACATTTCAAAACAACATGTTGTACAAGATCAATACATATAATTTTTATTTGTTAATTTAAAAAAATCAAGAAAATCTGTTACGTAAACAAAAGAGAAGGGAGTAAAACTCTAGTATGGTTCCAAAGGGTAAGAAAGAAGCAAAGGACATGATGACTAGATGAGCTAATTTACGGACCCCAAAATTCTATAGTTTAACCCTAGCCCCCAGCTGTGACCCTAGAAAAACAAAAGAATGAAAATTCAATTGAAATCCTTCATGCAATTTCTTCCTGGTTAAGTGTGTTGAACATCTAATGTCAAAACACACGTAACCAATCAGATAAAATTTGATATTCATTAATTCCCCAAAATAAAGATAAAGCATTGTTAGTGAGTTCATAAATTCAGAAGATCAAGAATGAACAAATACTAGTAAATTTATCAAAATTAATTCAAAATAAAAACACTTGCTAAAATACAAAAATTATTCACTATTAGGTGAAAAGTCTAGCTTTGGGGAAGTTCTGGGATAATCAGTAGAGTATTCAGACCCTTGAATTACCTACATTGCTTTGCTTTAGTATGTACTCTACCCTAATTTAGGACTGTTAGAAAGCTATGGGGTGAAATCTACCTCTGATTATAGTTTACACTGTGGTCCCAGCATATTATCACCAGTTAATAACAATAAAAATAGCAATAGCAGTACCATGGCTATGTATTTTATTATTGCTATTCTATTATGTATTTTATATAGCAATGCATTTTATTCCTTGGGGATATTTTCTATAATAATTATGATGTATCTACAAAATTAGAATGCATTTTCTATTCCTTTTCCCCCACCACCAACCAGAACAATGACAACCCCTCCACTACAGACTTCCTTTCTCAGAAAACTATAGCTTGATTTTTTTTTCATGCATGTCCACCAGAGGGAGCCAGATGATAGTCTATTAGTTTAGTCCTGACTTGAATGTGTTTATAAGGACAAACATTTCTGAAAACTCACAAGCTGAGACCAACTCCTATTTTTTGTTTAACAAGGCTTATGTACTACTATTCACTAATAGAGAAATAACAAATATACAAATTCAGCAGATGAGGAGGAATAGAAAGACAGCAAGCAGTGTATCCTAAAGTGAGTCAGAACGGGCACTCAGTTTTGTGTCTATCCTATTGTACACTGAGTCCATCCGTTAACTCTAAGTTTAGCCAAAGCAAATAAAGACTGTTTAGTCAATGTGGTGTTTTTAGAACAATGTGTCTTCTATAAAGGCAGAGTGTATCCGGATTTGGAATAGACAAGTATACAAACTAAAGCCAGATCCTTAAATCCTCTCTGTGGAGATTCTGATCTGCCATCCATTCAAGAACTTTTACCGAAAAAAAAAAAAAAAAAACCTCCAAGGACACTAAGGAGACTATTTTCCTGCAACATACTAATTTCTAACTTGTTACCTCAAAATAATAGCAAAATTTGAGGTACGTTAACTCCCAGAAACAGAGGTAGCTAGTAAGAATACTTTCAAATCAGTAAGCCAACAATCGACTAGAGTAAATCCGTGTTGTGAATTTTCTTTCTTTCCCTTTGTCTCTCCCTTGGTGGGTAAGAAGTGTGGCCTCTGTAAAGACATGAAAATCATCCTGGATAACATAAATAAGAGCTATTCTGTGAGCCAGGTGAGAAAGGCAGACAAAGGGTTCTGAAAACCTGCTTTAGAGGGGTGGCTTATATTCCAGAAGCTAGGAGGGTCCGTTAAGAAAGTGTGGGAAGGGCAATCACCGGGTCAAAACTGCATTTTTAAAGCAAAGTGAAGGGCAGACTGAGGTGGGAGGACAAGGAGCAGACAAGGGGCCAGGAGACCACCTAAGCAGGCTGTCTCAACCGTCCAAGTGAGAGGTGAAGAGATGGAACCGAGATGGCCACCACAGAGACAGGAAAGAAGGCAACATGGGACGAGTGTTCGGTAATAGTGGCTGGTGCTGTATGAGGGCTAAGGAAGAACAACCCAGGATGACCTGGGCAAGCTGTTAAGGCTCTGGAGGTGGCTGGCCCCCAGGCCGGCTCAGGAAAGCCTCCAGGATGCTCCCGAGCAGAAAGTCCTTGTTGTCTCTCTGTCCTCTATGTCATGTACATTTATAATCCTGAAACCAGTGAGGTCACCCACTCCTCCAGGGAGTCTTCTCTGGCCCCGGGTCTGTGTCCCCTTTACCTCCCCATAGGACCCTGGATATAACTCTGCCATAGCATCTATCCCCTCATTTAAAATGAAAATATATTGGCTTTTTAAAATATTTCAAAGGAATACATGTTTACTTTGTCAGACTGAAGTAACACAGTAATACATAAAAGATGTCCCTCACACCTCTCCTCTCTCTTCTGCCTACACGAGACCACAGCTAAAAATCTGGTGTGATTCTGGCAGAATTTTTCTTTTTTGCTTTCCTTTATTAAAGTATTCCTATTTTACAGATTTTCCTACAGCATGCTTTTGTCATTAACAATAAACCAGAGTTAGCCAAGTGCAGTGGCTCAGCCTGTAATCCAAGCACCTTGGGAGGGTGAGGCGGGCAGATCACTTGAGGTCAGGAGTTCGAGACCAGCCTGGCCTACATGGCAAAACCCTGTCTCTACTAAAAATACCAAAAAATTAGCCAGGTGTGGTGGCGGTCACCTGTAATCCTAGCTACTCAAGAGGCTGAGACAAGAGAATCACTTGAACTCAGGAGTCAGAGGTTGCAGTGAGCTGAGATCACGCCACTGCACTCCAGCCTGGGCAACAGAGCTGGGATTCCATCTCAAAAAAGTAAAATAAAATAAAATAAAAATAAAGCAGAATCATGCCATATGTATACATCTACTTTATTCATTTTAGTGCTGTATAATATTTCAGTTAAATAGCAATGATTTAGTCATTCTCTTGCCAATTAGCTTTTTTAACATTTTTCTGCAAAATCTGCAACTATTTTTCTTGCCAAAGATCTTTTCAATTATGTGCAGGTATTGCTATATGAAAGATTTTTAAATGGGATGACTAGGACAAAAGAAATGCATGATATTCAATATATCTGCATGAATACTGCTTCAATATGAAAAATATCTGCATAATTTAGACACTCCTGAAGAGTATTTAAAAACCTAAGGTATTCTAGTATTCTGTTCATTGGTCTTTCAATCTGACAATGGAAAATTCCTTAAGGGCAGGAAAATCAAAGTGATTCTTCACTGTTGTATTTCCACCTCCTAGTTTACAGCCAGGCTCATGGCAACCACTTAACACAAAATATTTCTGGCTCAAACAAACAAAAGAGTAATAACTTGCTAAATTGTTTTAAAGATTAGGGATAATATGTGTCGAGATATGTAAAGGGCTCACAACCTGGCACAAGTGAGGAATGAATAAACAATGGAAGAATCCTTTGTGAAAATTAAACATTAAATATAAGAAAGCATTCCCTATTTACTCAACCCTATAGTCAGTAAACACTGACATGTTCCCCTATTAAATATTTTCAACCAATGGTGATTTTTATTTTGTTTGAGCTCTTTATTTTTATCAGCCCTTAGTCAGTTTAAAAACCACAAAATAAAACAGCTTTCAAAAACAGAATGGTGATATTGCACACTGATAAAACTACCCATTTTAACTATTATCTTCATGAGACACTCTGTCAAATATCCACTCTTTGCTTCTCTAACACATTAGTGCTGTCAATATTATTTGCAATTAAAACAAGTCATGTATGCAGAAGCAGTATGTTATAGCTACTCTAAGGTCCTGAGTTAAGAAAGCCACAGTTTAACTGTGCCTTAAGAGTAACCAGAGGAAGCCATGAAACCAACATGCAGGTCTGCCAAAAAGTTGCTAATTATGAATTTATCTTCTTGAGTTCTCTATTCTGAAGTCTCACCTCTTAACCCATAGCAGACCCAAATGGAAAGGCTGAGTTCAAAAGGAATTCTGAGGGAAGAGGTACTTACAGGGAGGTGGGCTCTGCAAGGGCAATCAGGCAGCTGTAGGCTTAAGCTCAAATGCAAGATAAGCTTAGGGGATCAAGAAGGGGTCCACAGCATCACATCCCTACAGCATTAATTTCCTATCTAGCAGCAGAGGCTCAAGGCACGGATGTTGCATCCTAGTTCCTGAAGGCTCAGGGCATGTGGTGGTGGTGGTGTGGTGAAAAACGCGGGCCCCAGAAAAGGGAACTGGGAGTGTGGACATGAGAGTGCTGGGTGGAGAAATTCAGGCAGAAGCATAGTCTGTAGATCAGGTCAACTGCAAGCAAGAGGCGGCCCACGGCCTGGTACTACCTGGCATCCCAGACACCAGATTCTCTGACAATGAGGCCCAATTCTAAACCCAACCAGATGGCAAACTTTAGACTAACAACATGTTTCACCTTAATTCTCCTAGGAAATCAACAGAACTCATTATTGTAATTTTCTCTGAAACTCTAATTTCACACAGTAAGTTACCCCCATTAGTATACACTGCAGCTTAGTGTCACTTCCAGCAACACATCTTAGAGATTTCCTGAAGCACCTGCTTGTTGCTTTCACCTGTGGGATGCTGTTGAAAAATGTCCTTAGCACCTCCTTCATGGGCACAGCCAGATAAGATCAACAAGACCTTTCTATGTCAAGAAGACTGTAAACCATGGCATTTCCATTGTTCAAGAGAATACAGCATCCATATAGGTTAAGTGGATTCAAATTATAGTTTGTGCTGTCCTTGGCTACAATCATAAATATAAGAATTATTCTATACTTACTATTTTTTGAATCTTCAAAAGTGAAACTACAGAGAAGAACTTCCTTTCAAAAAAGTCATATACTGGGCTGATTAGAAGTGCAGGCTCAGGAATCCGATTTTCTGGGTTTAAATACCATCTCCACCTCTTACTAGCTAGGTAAGGACGAGAGTCAAAAAGATAAATGTTCTGTGCCTTGGTTCCCTTACCTGGTAAATAACATCACCTATCAAACAAGTTTATTGTCAATGTTAAAGGAGATGACAGACAGACCTATATGCACATAAGAGAATATCCTGTACTTTTACTCTTTCCTAATTTCATCATCACCCTTGCCATTGTTGTCATCCTGTCATCATTGGTAAAGTAAGACTTGGTCTTTGTGAAGTACTTCAGAAAACAAAATGTGAGTGCGACCTCACGTAGAACTGAAAGAGTTCTAAGAAGGGATAGTACACAGGATGGGCTCAGAGGAGCCACGCCTGTCTGCCCCCAAATAAACACAAAAGTCTGTGTAACTAGGGTGTGTTTGTTCATAGCAATTTCCAGACAAGTCCTTTAGCTGCATGCCTATGTCCAAGACCCACAACTCTAACTTTTACAGAAATTCTAGAGATACCACCTTTTATTCAGTGGTTATGAATGATTTTAAGTTAGAGATCCCTTTGAGAGTATGATGCAACTTCTCGCTCATTTCCTCAAAAAAATAAAATAAAACCCACCTATCAACACACACACACACACACACACACACACACACACACACACACACACACGTCTGCATCAAATCTCAAGAAATCCAGAGACCTCTGAAGGACCATTCGCGGATTTTCCAGATTCTCACTAAATCTCCTTCTTTCCCTATCAGAATTCCATGGCCCAGAAAAACTAGCTCGCCCCAGGTCAAACAACTGACAGTAGCAGAGTTAGTACCAGAATCCAGGTCCCTTTTCTTCTGTCCTGGATATTGCTCCTTCCACTTCACTACCTCCCCTATAAGTTTCTTGTGTTTACTGAACACTTCATTCTGTGCTAGATACATCGGATACACATTCTAAAAGCTGTGGGTAGCAAAATGAAGATACAAAGCTTCCTGCTCTCAAAAAACCCACAGTCTATTAGGAAATTCCATAATGGTGAAGGACTCTTAAGTGAAAACACAGACTAGTATGACAAGCTACATCTGAAGCCCAGGGGAGACAGCAAGACCAGTTGCACCCCTTGGGGGGCAGAGGGAGTTAGAGAGGTTCAAAGGCATCTTTAAAAGAGGTGATCCTGGTCTGCACCCTGATGGGCACCTGGACATCTGCCAGACTCTCTTCCTTCAAGTTAATACAGGTTTGATGGGCAGGAATGACCATTCTCTGGCCCACCCCTTCCATCATCATGTCGTACTCCAGTGAGTATCTTACTCTCTGAGAAGCTTTTTGTAGTTGCCATTTCCGAATGATATATTTCTTATTTGGTTAAAAGTGGTTATTTTTCACATTCTGAGAGAAAGAAGGTCACTGAGCAATTTTTTTTCTAAAGCAAACAGACCTGCACTTGTCTCATTAGGCATTTCCACACCACTATGGTCCTGCCGTGTCTGCCTTCTTGACCTCAGCACTCTGACTCTGAAGACCCCAAACAGTGCATCTTTTCCTCCTAACCTGCTTCTCCTCCCCATGCCCAATGACCCCACAATCCCATTCCTCTCCTGCACCTGGCTAGATACGGGGAAACTTTCCAGATGTAAGTGGCAGATCTAAATTCCATCAATTCATCCTTTTCAGACTCTCTAGATCCAATCCCTTCTCCCTTCCTGTGCCTCTGCTATGGTCTCAGCCCTCTCTATTTCTTGCCTCAATTATCGGAATAGCTTCCAATATGTCTCCAGGCCTACAATTTCACCCTTTTCAATTTCATACTCCACTTGGCTACCATAGAGGTTGTATGACATTTCAAACCTATTAATGCGATCATACCACCATTACCATCATTCTTAAATGCAGAGTGCTGGTTACTTAGCAGCACACTCAGGAGTCCCCAGAAGCTGCTGCCCTGCCCCTCCCAGCCTCACTCTGCCCATTCTCCACACACTCCCATGTTCAGCCACACCCAACTGCTTTGCCTACTGTGCTCCAGACTGACTCCAGACCTACACATAGAAACTCCAGCAGAGCACAAAATTCACATGACTATAATTTACAGAGACAATTTCAAAGTTAACACATTCCTACTAACAAGCAGGCAGAAAAAAAGCAAACTGGGACCAGTAATGCTAATTTTCTCACACCAAGTAAAAGATGGTAAGAAACTTTCTTCATACACTGTTTTAACATCCCCCGGTCCAAATAGCAAAGTAGATAAAACTGGAACTCGTTCATGCAGAGTTACCTGTCTGAAAGCAGTTTTCTAGTTATAAATATTCTCCGCTCTGCCTAAATTTATGCTGGTCTGTTAGGGTGTGTTAAACTTAGTATGCAAGTGATAAAGAATTGTTTGTACACAACTGCAAAAGAAACGCTTTCATTTTGAAAATGTAATCATATTTGTAAATCCTTCTCTGTCTTTAAGCAGAGAGTAGAAAGAATAAGCTACAAAAATTACATGGCAATTTTAATATGTTCAATACAAAGAATGGAATTTATTTACAGACTCTGTAGGTAAACACCAATTACTCACTGAACCATTACAGTAGCAACTCCAGCAGAGTGGTTGGGAATGTAGCAAACAGCATCATCACCAGCTCACTGGAAAGCCACTGTAACTTTCACATGAACTCCCTTTGAATGGACATGCCCGATGTGCTCACGTCAGGCCCGAGGAGAAATAGTTGATGTAATCTAAAACAGACTCGGAGAGTTCTGTACGACTTAAGGGCCTTAGAAATTAATGAATGCTCAGAGCTGCCCACAAATCACACAGCTGGGGCAAAGTCAACACATTTTCCAAACTCAGCTCACTGTCAAAGTCACACAACTCAGTGGCAAACATCACTGCTTCCTGAATGTTGTCCATAGCTGTTACCACTCTAAAGGAAGAAATGCAGAAAGTCCCAGAAAGAAAAAAGCCAGAATGATAGGATCTTGTTGTGGAGAACATGCCACAGATTTCCAGTCCAAAGATGCTCCATCGTTTGTCCCAGCCTCAGGACTGCTCAACGAAAATCATGAAGCATCTGCAAACATTTCAAAGCATCTAACAGAAGTTCTGACTGCCTATCAGGCTAGAATAAAATCTCAGTCCTTAAAGTCTCTGTTCTGGTTGGTGTGGTAACAGTGGTCATTTTGTATACTGCTTCAAAGTGCTCATTTTCATATGTGCCTGAACAAATGAAACACAGATAAATGAATTCATGATAAAAGAAATGTAGTTTCTGGATCAGAGCTAGTCAATAGAAATAGGTAAGCCACATACATAACTTCATATGTTTAAAGTCATGTTAGAAAAATATAAAAACAGGTGAAAATAATCTTAATCATATGTTTTATTTAAATCAAGATACCTAGAATATTATCATTTCAACAGGTAACCAATATAAAAATCAAGATATTTTAGGTTTTTTTTATATTAAATCTTCAAAATCTCATGTGTATATTGCAGTTATAGCTCATGTCAATTCAGACTAGCCACAATCTGAGTGCTCAATGGCCACATGTGGTTAATAGCAACCATACTGAACAGGACAAGTCTATACAAAACACTTCAGGGCACCCAGAACACAATGAGAAACAAAACAGATGCACACTGGCCAAGACTGCCAAACCCTTCATTGCACAGATGCAGGTGATAATACAGAGTGACATAGCATCCCAAAGCCCTCACAGCTTGATATAGTCAAAGCAGAGCAAAAGCCTGCACTTGTAGAGGCCCATGGCCCTCTTCAGTGGAACCAGAAGAAAGCTAAAAGGACCATGAGAAGGTGGCAAGCCCTGGAGGGAGGAGGAAAAAACCCTTCTACACAGCCCTTATGTACTTCCCATTTCCTCACTGCCTACACACATCAACTCTTTGATTATTTTCCCACTCAGTGAACCCAATGGTTGCCCACCTGGAAACTCACCACCTACCAAATGCCAGGCTCAGCCCTGTAGACATGCACTGGGGAAACTGGACAAGGCCTTTGTCTGCAAAGTATTCATGGCAGAGTTGGAAGCAGACAAGCAAACAGTCACAAAAATACACACATGCAATTACATGGGTGAGAAGGGTTACAAAGGAATGGCACACAGCACCAGAGGAGAAGGGATGTGTCTCCATCTAAGGGTTCAAGGTAAGTTCTCTGAGGGACAGGAGAATTGGGATCTGAATGATAAATGGGGTGATCAAGCATTCTGCTATAGCATTTCCATACAAAAGTATGAATGTTTTCCAGTGTCTTACATCATTCCTTCCTTCCACTTATTTCTAAGCCTTATTTATTCCTATTCTTTCTTCCAAACAAGGAAAGGCACTGAGTTCTATACATAAATAGTCTTAACAAAGTTTGAGAGCCAGTGTGTGGCAAAAATAGACCCTAAAATATATACCTCCCAACTCAGGGCATGTCTGCTGTGATTTAGCTGCATTTATCGAACTTCACACAGTTACAGTAATGACTTCCCATGTATCTTAAGATGGTGTAGATTCAGATTGCCAATAGCCTTATGTGCCACATTAAAATCAGAACTTCATTCAACAGGCTACAGGTAAGGTTCTTAAGAAGGGCAGTAACACATTTGTTTTCTAGGAGAACTGTGCTGGCAGTTCAACAGATTAATTAAAAGGAAGAGACTAGTGATGCAAAAAATGACTGCTGCAGCAGTGCAGGTGATAGAGTACACAGGTGAACCCAAGGCACCAAAGTGTAAAGGAGGAAATACATTCAAGGGCTTTTCAGAGCATACTCAACTCGGGCAAGACAGACAACTGCACAAATATGGTTGTCAGATGGCAAAGACCCTGGCTGAATGTTAGAAACACCTGTGGAGCTTTTGAAAAACACCAGTGTCCAGATCTTACCTTCACAGAATATGACACAAATAGTCGGTGATGGGGCCTTAGGATTAGAATTTTTAAAAAACCTGTCCAGCAATTCTAGTATGCAGCCAGGGATTAAAATCACAGGCTTGAATAGAATAGCTTTTTGAAACCCTGAGGTCCAAGAGAATCAGCTTTTTCCCCCTATTCTTTAACTTAGCAAATAATTACTGAATGCTTATGATTATCAGGTACTAGGTTAAGTGATTAGTTTTATTTAATCTCACAAAACCCATGATTTATATGATATTTTCATTTTGAAATGAGAACCTTCTAAGGGTCAGAGAAGTAAAGTGACTTCTAGAAGGACAACAGGCAAATGACAACCTACATTTGAACCTAGCTGTGAATATTCAGATCTGCTAAAAGCAGGCAATGCTGCCAGCACCTTGGGATTCCAACCTTTAATTATAATTTGACTTATAGCACTCATTAATCCTTGGATATCTTGAATTCCAAGGAATGTAAGTACTTCAATAGTTAAACCACTCTTCATTGTTCCCCTGAACCCCCTGCTGGGTCTCATGCCTTGGGAACAACTACAGCATCTAAACTCATCTGCTACTGACTTCACCATCACACTGCTAAAGCAAGTGTTGAGTATTTTTTTTTTCACATTTTGCCAAAACAGAAACCTTAACTGTATTATTATAAGAAAACTTTTCAGTGTTATAATGCATTAAGTATTATGGAAATATAAATGCTGAAGTTCATAGCCTAAAATAATTCCTTTGAAAATACAGCTCAAAGGCATATGATCATATGCATGTCATAAGAGTAACTTCTTATATCTTTTTTTTTTTTTTTGAGACAGGGTCTCACTCTGTCACCCAGGCTGAGTGCGGTGACACACTGCAGCCTCAAACACTTGGGCTCAAGTGATCCTCCCACCTCAGGCTCCCCAGTAGCTGCGACTACAGCTGTGCACCAGAAACAGATAGCATCACAGCAGCCACCAGGAACTATGCACATAAATTTCAACAGGTAACAAAGCCACTAGTGCTATTTACTAGAATGGGAATGCCCATTATGTCACTGTGTGAATTGCTCAAGAAAACTTCATTTGTAAGTTGAGACTGTAGCATTTTGGTACAAATTTATGTAAAATAAAATGTCAAAAAAAGTTCCTATGATCTCAGTTAATTATAATTTATTTCCACATCGTATTTGCTTGAAACTTAGAGGCTTAGTGTTTAGCTAGGAGAAATAATTTATGTATATGTAAAATATTTTTGTACTATCAAATTGAATACAAAAGAAACAGAAAACACAACCGGACTAAGAAGTGTCTGGTTGCTCCTAGAGGCCACCAGCTTGTACTCTTCCTTCTGGTTTGCAATTAAGTAGACTGTAAGGAAACAGTAATGTATAATTCAATTGTACATTTCAATAACGTACAGGGCATTACAGGACTGTAATGATATTCTGGTTTAAGAGTTATCTGTTTATCAGTATAAATATTTATTTTACTTAAAATTAACCTCACCCAAACAAAAATGACAATGGTAAGCAATTAAGTGTCATTAAATGTTACACATATGCATGCACACATGAACACACACAGGCCAGGATCTGTGCTGAGCATTTTATAGACACTATAAAACACTCAAGACACCCTTATGAACAGAATAACAACATTATCCTCATTTTAGACTGCTAAACTGAGAAAGACAAAAGGAACTTGCCCATGGTCACCGAAGTAGTGAGGAGCAGGGCCAATAACTGCATCATGGGTGATCTGCCCTAGAGTGTGTAAGTAAAACCACAAAAGTCAAAACAGCCTGTCATGAGTGCTACATACATTGTAGAGCCATCTAGGGTGATGGGAGTTGAAAGAGTGTCTGCATTCTATTCCATCACCTTTTTATACTTGTCCTAATTTCTTACATTTGAAATATCACCTATCTATCTATGACCGTCTCCCGGAATGACAGCACAAGCTCCACGAGAACAGGGAGTGTGTCAGCCTTATTCACTGCAGTATCCGCAGCATCTAGACCACCACCTGGCACACAGATGCTCAGTAACTACATCTAAACGAGAGAACAGCTGAGTGGCAGACACGATGGAAGCAAATGTCCGAAGGTAAGGAGCTTGGATTCAGGATGGCGGATATGAGATACACTGAAGTTGCAAGTTGGAGGTAGACAGTTTTAAACACCAGGCTAAGGGGTCTAAATTTTATTATTTATATTATGATGAACGAAGAAAGATTTTTTAGTTGGAGAATGAACTGTCAAACAGGGGTATATAAAGAACCCTAATCTAGTAACTACAGAAGATAGTTCAGAGAAAGAAGCCTAAACTGAGGAAGTTGTTTTAACAATAGCCTAAGCTCTGAATTGATTAGGGAGTAAATTTGGGAGATAGAAAAGGAAGCAGATATGACAAGCATTATGAAAAAGGGATCAACTGGACTTGTGTGGCTACTGGACACATCAAATCACAGAGAAGCAGATCTAGCTTGAGCAAACTTTAGAAAATCTGATCTGACTCAAGTTAATTGCTGTGCAGAAGACAGTTTTTACAGGGAGGATTAAATCCAGGCATCATTTAGAAATTTCACTCTGTTCCAGAGAGGACCAAAGATAGCTCTGGCTGACAATGGTTGAAATAACTGACCCAGAACCGTCAAGAAGCTCCAAGATCCATGTGAGTGGGCCATGCTACATCAAGTCGACTGCCCTGAACTGGTATCAGGCAAGAGCCACACATTTGGGCTGGCCCAGGAATAGCATGGTTTCTACTGAGGAATTTGAAACTATTTGTGGTCTGTATATGCTGTACCGCACACACATGGGCCAGTACTAATAAAATAGGATTATGGAAATTAGCTTGATTCATAATTTTTTCCCCTTCGTCTTGCTTTTGCCCTTTTCAGCCCAATTATCATACATTTTTTCCTTTAGAAAAATCTTAATCAGCTTCTTTCTTAAATCAAAATCAAGTGAATTTTTAATTCACTTGATTTTGATTTAAGAAAGAAGCTGAAGATTGACTTTTATTGTGATTAGTTTCATTTTTGAGATTACCTTCTCTCTCTCATTCTAAGTCTTTGCTGATTTTCTCTTAAGGAGTAACTGTAGTTGAATTACATAGCTATTTTTGAAACAGTGTGATAAAATCTACTGCTTTAGAACTCTGTTACTTGTGGCCTTAAAATCCTAAAAGGAATTTCTACCTTAGGAGCCCTGGAAGACTTCTTTCTCTGGGTCTTGAGTATTTTGCAATGAACAAGGAGCATTTTTCAGTCATTAGCTCCTCTGAGTATATGTGGTTAATCCAGGATAATCTGAATTTCCCTTAAGGTCTGAGTATTTACCAAGAACTGGCACAGAGAAAATAATCCTCTCAAAGGATGTAGAAAAGTAGCTCAGCCCTAATGGGTAAAATGAAGCCAGCAAGTGTGAGGTGTGACATCGATGCACCAGGTTGGGAAGAGTATTCAACGTTGTTCTCTGACAGTTTTTCATTGGTATTTCCTTTCAGCTTAACCTCAGATGAAGTATTGCACCTGGAAGAATGGGTACAGTTTACTTGACAAATAGAGAGGAAAAGAGAGGTCACTAAAGTCCCAAATTCTTTCATTAGAGTTATTTGGGGCCACCATCCTTTCTTTAGAAACTGCTTCTAGATACTCTTGCCAGCCACTCTCTGAAGGCAGACAACAATGCTTGTTCTCATCCATCAAGCCAATTTGCCTTCTGGCAGTCTCCAGGAATGGAACAGAAATCCTTAATGAGGAAATACTTGTATATAGACAAAGTTACTAAGATAACTCATGTCTTAAATAACTTAGTAAACTCTGTCCTCTAAACCACTGCCGTAATGGCAACCTTAATGTATCCTTGGTGCTATAGAGAAACTCTTATGGAATATCAAACAACAAAATTCTTTGGACAGAAAGAACCAGGGTAGATTACCACATATTGGCTTCTGTGCAATTGTATGTTGTGATCTAATTGTAAGACAAAGTTTCTGTTTTGGTACTTTGTCTGTTTTCTTTTTATTACCTTCTCTCTTAACCCACCTCCCCCGGAAAAGAAAATGAATGTCCTGTCAAAATATGGTATAGCTAAGAGGTTTTGTAATCCGAAAGATCTTTTAAGGTTACTTCCCCCAGAGAATACTCGATAGCAATGTGAATCAAGAGGAAAATCCCCTACAGGGGCAGCCCAGATTCGAACATTCATATCTAGTTATAAACATTTGCCTAAGTCGTTAGGACTTTGTTTAGAAACAGAAATGTGAGCTGATGCAAAAAGCCCTAGATAAAGAATATTTGAATCCTTATGATTTGGCCAGAGGGACATTTTGACTTTCATTTTTCAAACAACCATTCTGATGAGGTCAGGTAAAAAGAGCTGAGCTTATTAGAAAGTAATGAACCGAAAGATATTCCTGACTCCAACAAATTCCTGATTCCCATACTGATCTCACCTCCTTGCTAACACCCATCCGATTACATCCTAACTCTCAGAGTTGAAGAAGATTGGATAAAAGCTCAAGAATGGAGTGGCTGATTACTTGAATTACAGGAAAGTAAAACAGAAAAGCTTAATCTTTTTTTTTTCATGTCACATCAAAAAGCCCCTAGTATCAAACAGTATAACAAAGTGACTCCTTAGACAGTTGTTTTGCCAATATGACTGCCTCAAAATGCCACGCAACCAGCATGAGACTGTACAGAGATCCTAATCTTTGCTGCAGTCCTGACTTGCAGTGAGACAATGCCCAGGCCACATGCTCTCTCTGGGCCCCCGTTCCCCATCTCCAAAATGAGGAGCATGAGTTATTTGGATCTCTAACTTCAACTCTACCCAACAAAGCTACATGGCTTCCAACTCCTATCAGTGAGCAAACAGTGACCCAGTCTCATCAGTTATTTTTATTTTTTTAGCCATCAGTTCTCTTAGGAAAAACAAGACATGTATACTGGGGCCAATGTACGTGACTGTCCATATATATTCATATTCTAGAAGTTGATGATAGATTATAGATTCCATCCCTAATATGATGGAAAGGCACTATCTTTTTCCCAATAAAATGTATAAATATTAAATTTTCTCAATATAGGGTGGCAAAAATTTTCTGATTCCTGGCTCGTTTAAAAATATATATAAATCTGTTTTGGGCCTAAATAAGTATCAAACATTTGTAAGAGCACATTATGCTCACAGGTATACATTCTTTAAAAGCCTCACAAAATAAATTCCTGGGAATCATGACAGAGTCAATAAGTTATGTGGTAGTCTGACAAGTGAAGTTCAAGAAATAAACATGCTCTTATTTGTTAAAAAAAAATGCAAATTTACCATATAAGAACTTTTTAAAATCATGAGTGCATACTGATTAAAATGTTTGCCATTTATATATCTGAATCATTTTTGTTACTTTCTCCTCAAAATATTAAATAGTTACAATTCAATCGTTTGTTTGTTTTGGTTCTGATGAGTAAAATAACGTTTTTAAATAAGTGAAAAATACTCCTATATGACTTCAAAATAACGGTCCTCAAATTACTAGAATATGCAATAAGTTACTAATTTTTATTTATCAGCTACCATTTTTCAGTGTTAATTGTATATCAGGAATTCTATGTGAACCCGTGAGGTAGGAATTATGCCAATTTTATATAGCAAAAAACTGAGTGTCAGATAAATTATCTAAGCAATCTAACATACAATCACTATAATTCACACCCAATCCACTTTAGCTTTCTCATAACACTAGCTTGCCTCTTAGTAATTCTCGATCTTGGAGAAGTTATGACTTTATTTTCATTTCATCCTTCACTTAAATATTTACTGAGTATCTGCATATGCCATAAATTCCACTAGATGTCAGGGGTGAAAGGGCATAGTCTCTTTCCTCAGGGAGTTCCCAATACCCTGGAAAAGAGAGAGGCACGTAAACAAATCACTGCAATCAGATTTGAAGAACTACAAACAGGACTCCAAAAAGTCTAAGAGTCAAGCCCAGCTGGATTTCCAGGTCAGGGGAAGTTCTCCAGTGAGTTATGCTAGAATAAAATTTTATGAGGATGATTAGTAATGTGTTATGTAGACAACAGTAGAGAATGGCATTCTAACAGCAAAGATGTTTCTGAAAGCTCAGCTCTTAAGAAAAATCATGTTATTTCTCAGTAACATCATGATCTTTAGATTGGGTAAAAGTTAGTGGAGAATGAGAGAAGAGAAATACCAAGTTGATTTTTTTTTTTAAATCTTTGGCTATTATATAGAGCGGTGTCCTCAAACTTTACCCTGCACCAGTATCACCTGGAAGATTTGTTAAAACAGATTGCTAGGCTTTACCACAAGAGTTTCCAACTCAGTAGGGACCAAGAATTTGTACTTCTAGCAAGTTCTCAGAGGTTGTTCATGCTTAGCTGGTCCAGGGACCATATTTGAGAGCCACTGACAGAGCAATAAGCCATGAAGGGATTAACACAAGAGGATAGTTTCAAAGTTTATTTATTTTTGGCCCTCTGCTTTTCTCTAAATATTAATCCAGATAATATCTTGACTTTAAAAAAAATAAAAGTGGCCAGGTGTGGTGGTTCACACCTGTAATCCCAGCACTTTGGGAGGCCAAGGTGGGTGGATCACAAGGTCAGGAGTTTGAGACCAGCCTGACCAACATGGTGAAACCCCGTCTCTACTGAAAATACAAAAATTAACTGGGCGTGGTGGCACATGCCTGTAATCCCAGCTACTCAGGAGGCTGAGGCAGGAGAATTGCCTGAACCTGGAAGGCGGAGGTTGCAGTGAGCCAAGATCATGCCACTGCACTCCAGCCTGAGCGACAAAGTGAGATTTTGTCTCAAAAAAACAAAAAAAGTAATATTACATACAGGTTTATTTGATGTAAATAGTCTTGTGGAATGAATAGAAACCAACAAGGGAAAATTCTAACAAGGCTGAATTCAGGATTCATGTATGTTTGAATATTTATTCTAATTTCACCATCCAAAAGCTAGACTGTTGAAGAAAGTTTCTTGGCCTTCCCCCTGCTCTATACAGAGGACATCTGTATAGAAATAGGAAGGGTATTCTCACACCTGACCACTGCCCAGGGTGGCCCCTGCTCCCACACCTCCCTTCCCAATTCCCAGCCAGGTGGCCGCCTGTGCCTCCAATAAACAGGATGTTCAAGAAGAACATGCACCAGACGGTCAACAACGGTGACTATCTAGGAAGTGAAACTGCTATGAACCAGCACTTTTGTTTTTATTTTTTACCATTTCTATACTGTTAGAAATTTTACTGAAATGTATATATAAACTTTTATTCAGAAGAATATTTTTTAATGCAAAGATGCTTTTAGAGTTGTACAACAAGCAGCAATGATTTTCAGTTGTTTTTTTTTCTTTATTGCTCTGTGGAAGACTTTTGTTCAAACAAAATACTATCAGAAGTCCAAAACTTAAAAGTGATGAAAACGCAGCTTATCAGGAAAATGTGGTAGCGTAGAAAGGAGAGATCCAGAAATTCTTTGAGCAACAGCAACCATACTGTTTCCCATGATAATTACAGAACTCATTTAGCTATGTAAGTTCTGGATTTCACTTTTCAGTTACATCATTTCATTTGTACCTTGAGTAGGCCCCTGGCATATACTGAAAACTCAATTAATTGTAAGATGCTTCCTAATTCAAAACCAGTTTCCTTATTTGCCCTTTCTGTTTTTAGTGTTCACCTAACAAAAAAAAACAAAAAAAAAGACACCAGATTCTGTCATGGGGAAAAATATCTAAAACTGAAGTAACACAAACATAACTTACAAAGTTCCTCAATTTAATTTTTTTCATAACCAGATTTGGTGGAATGGTAACTTAACTAAATATGAACCGAGTCAAAAAAGAAGGTTGGGGGATGGTTGTCTGGCATAAATATGTAATAATATGTAAATTAATATAGTAACTTTCCACTCATATTTTTTTCTCAAAAAAATTTTACTGATGTATACTAGATGCCCATTGATGCATACTAGATACATACTGGACAGCTAGTATGCATCAATTAAAAAATTCACATATTCATTATATGATACATACATTAAATGATATATACGTACATTATAAAAATTCATACATACCTTATATGATACATTCATATAATTCATAAATATCAAATCAGGGCAATTGGCATAGACATCACCTTAAATATTTAACTTTTCACTGGGAATGTTCAAATTATTCTCTTCCAGCCATCTTGAAATGTACAATAGATTCATGTTAACTACAGTCACTTTAGTGATCTATCACAGGCTAAGATTTACTTTTTTCTATCAAACTGTATATATGTAGTCATTAGCCAACTTCTCTTCATCCCTCCCTTCCTCCTTTCCTTCTCGAACTCTGGTAATCACCAATCTTTCTCTGTCTTCATGAGATCCACTTTTATAGCTTCCACATATGAGTGACAACAATATTTGACTTTCTGTGCTTGGCTTACTTCACTTAACATGATGATCTCCATTCCCATCCATGTTGCAACAAATGACAATGTCATTCTTCATGGTTGAATAATATTCCACTGTGTATATATACCACATTTTCATTACCTATTCATCTATTCACTGGCACTTAGGTCAATTCCGTATTTTGGCTCTTGTGAATAGTGGTACACTAAATGTGGGAGTTTATATATTTCTTCAATATATTGATTTCCACTATTTTGGATATATAGTCCATACTGGAGGTATTAGGTCATATATTAGTTCTATTTTTAGTTTTCTGAAGAATCTTCAAACAGTTTTCTATAGTAGTTGTATCATTTACATTTCCACCAACAGTATATGAAGGTTCCACCTTCTCCATATCCTCACAGGCATTCATTATTCCCTGCCCTCTTTATAAAAGCCATTGTAACTGGAAGGAGATGATGGTTCATTCTGCTTTTAATTTGCTTTTCTGTGATGGTTAGTGATGCTGAACTTTTAAAATACGAATATTAGCTATCTGTATGTCTTCTGAGAAATTTCCACTCCGTCTACCTATTTTTTGTAATTTCAACTTGTGTTTTAGATTCAGGGGGTATACGTGCAGATTTGTTACATGGAAATACTGTTACAATGCTGAAGTTTGGGGAACAAATGATCCCACTACCCAAGTAGTGAGCATAGCATCCATTTATCTATTTTTTAAATCAGTAGTTGTTCTATTGCTATTGAGTTCCTTAAATATTCTGGTTGTTAATCTCTTGCCATATGAATACTTTGCAAATATTTTTTCTTTCTGTGAGCTCTCTCTTCACGTTGTTGATTGTTACCTTCACTATGCAGAAGCAATTTAGCTTGATGTAACCCTATTTGTCTGTCTTGCTTTGGCTGTCTGTGCTTTTGAGATCTTACACAAAAAAATCCTTGCCCAAACTTATGTTCTGGAGCATTTCCCCAATGTTTTCTTCAAGTAGTTTCACAGTTTCAGGTCTTAGATTTAAGTCTTTACTCTATTTTGCTTTTTAGATATAATGAGAGATAAGGGTTTAGTTTCATTCTTCTACAAATGGTTATCCAGTTTACTTATTAAAGAAACCACCGCTTGCCCGTTGTATGTTCTTGGAGCCTCTGTCTAATATGAATTGGCTGTAAATGTGTAAGTTTATATCTAGGTTCTCTATTCTGTTCCATTGGTCTACATGTTTGTTTTCAAGCCATGCTGATGTGGGTACTATAGTTTTGTAGTATATTTTGAAGTCAGATACTGTGATGCCTCCTGCTTTGCTCAGGATTGCTTTAGCTATTCAAGGTCTTTTGTGGTTCCTTATAAGTTTTAGAACTGTTTTTCTATTTCTGTGAAGAATATCATTGATATTTTGATAGGGATTGCTTTGAATCTATAGATTGATTTGGATAGCACTGTCATTTGAACTGTTTAAGCAAACTAAGTATGGCCTGAGAAACACTCCGTACTTCTATATTTGAGTCTTGTGGATGAACTGCAATCCAAATTAATAGGTAAACAAGATGGAAAACCTAACTCAGAAGCATGCACCTGTAACAATAGCTGAGCATGGCCAATCCCAGAGGCCATACTTCAACCACTCATAGAGTATTGAGTGTTCAAATTATGTTCAAATAAGGCAAACACTAACCGGTAACCAATCCAGCTGTTCTGTACCTCACTTCCAATTTTTGTACATCACTTTACTTTTCCTGTCAATAAATTTGTTGTGACCACAAGGGACCCCTGGAGTCTCCCTGAATTTGCTGTGATTCTGGGGTCTGCCAGATTCACGAATTGTTCCTTGCTCAAGTAAAGTCCTTTACATTTAATTTGTGTGAAGTTTTTCTTTCAACAGAAAATATTAATTTTTCCAATCTGTTAGCATAGAATATCTTTCCATTTTTTGGTATGTGCCTCTTCAATTTCTTTCATCAGAATTTTAAGGTTTATGTTATATAGATCTTCCACTTCTTTAGTTAAATTAATTTCTAGCTCTCGAGGCATCAAGATGGCTGGGAGAAGACACCACCAGAATGCAGCTCCCAACAAATGAGACGCAGAGGGCTAGAGGACTTCACGATTCCAAACAACGTGTTGGGTTTGTTTCTATGGGACTGACAGGGCACTGAAAATAGGCCCAGGGAAGGAGCCACGGGGGCGAGAGCTGCCCAGGGGGGCTAATTAAGACAGGGAGGGTGCGTCCCCACCTGAAACGTGGAGCTTGTTCGGAGGGTCGGGGGACTTAACCCCCTTGGTGCTCCAGTTCGGATCCTGTGCTCACCTCATCCCTCCTGCAACCCACGGTCCACAAGAGCCCTGCCAGACAGTGGGGCGCCATGAGTCGATACAAATCTGACCTGCGGCATAGGGTGCGGCAAGTTGTCGCAGGGACCTGGATGGGAGTTTGGACTAATGCCAACGGGACAGACCGTCCCACAGAGGGGGGAGGCAGAGTTGAAAGCAGGGAAACAGACCATAAGGCCTAGCAGGCCCCACCTCCACAGAAATTAAACTGAAGCCCTCGCTAGAGAGCTTGGCAGCAAATACGCCAGCTTGATCCCAACCAGGAAGATCCAGCCGGGGAAGGAGAGCCCCATTGGGAAGGCAGGGCCAATCTCACCTGCAAACAAACTCCAGGGAAGGACTACCCACCCAACAACCTGACTCAACCTGAAAGAGCTCAGAAACGCCCTCTACAGGCCAAAAACGATACAGCTCCAACCTCAACAGAAAAAAAACATCCACTCACAGACTCCTGAAATCACCAACTTCAAAGATCAAAGGGAGATAAATCCACAAAGATGGGAAAAAACCAGCGCAAAACATTAAAGAACAGAACACCTCTTCTCCTCCCAGGGATGACAACTCCTCACCATCAAGGGAAGAAAAAAAGACAGAATGAATTTGATGAATTGACAGAAGCAGGCTTCAGAAGGTGGGTAATAACAAACTTCTCTGAGTTAAAAGACCATGTTCTACCCCAATGCAAAGAAACTAAGAACCTTGAAAAAAGGTTAGACGAAATGCTAACTAGAATAACCAGCTTAGAGTAGAACATAAAAGACTTGATATAGCTGAAAAATACAGCACGAGAACTTTGTGAGGCATACACAAGTTTCAACAGCCCAATCAATCAAGCAGAAGAAAGGACATCAGAGATAGAAGATCAAATCAATGAAATAAAAGAGAAGGCAAGATTAGAGAAAAAAGAGTGAAAAAAAAATGAACAAAGCCTCCAAGAACTATGAGATTATGTGAAAAGACTCAATCTACGCTTGATTGGTGTACCTGAAAATGATGGGAAAAATGAATCCGAGCTGGAAAACACTCTTCAAGATGTTATCCAAGAGAACTTTCCCAACCTAACAAGGCAGGCCAACATTCAAATCCAGGAAATACAGAGAACACCACAAAGATATTCCTCAAGAAGAGCAACCCCAAGGCACATAGTTGTCAGATTCACCAGGGTTGAAATGAAGGAAAAAAATTCTAAGGGCAGCCAGAGAGAAAGGTCGAGTTGCCCACAAAGGAAAGCCCATCAGACTCACAGCAGATCTCTCGGCAGAAACCCTACAAGCTAGAAGGGAGTGGGGGTCAATATTCAACATCCTTAAAGAAAAGAACTTTCAACCCAGAACTTCATATCCAGCCAAACTAAGCTTTGTAAGTGAAGGAGAAATAAAATCCTTTGCGGACAAGCAATTGCTGAGAGATTTCATCACTACAAGACCTGCCTTACAGGAGCTACTAAAGGAAGTACTAAACAGGGAAAGGAATAACCAGTACCAGCCACTGCAAAAATGTACCAAATGGTAAAGAATAACAATGCAATGAAGGAGCCACATCAATTAACAGGCAAAACAACCAGCCAGCAACAAAAAGGCAGGATCAAATTCAAACAACAATATTAACATTGAATGTAAATGGCCTAAAGGCCCCAATCAAAAGACACAGACTGGCAATTTGGATAAACAGTCAAGACCCATCGGTGTGCTGTATTCAGGAGACCCATCTCACATGCAAAGACTCACATAAACTCAAAATAAAGGGATGGAAGAAGATTTACCAAGCAAATGGAGAGCAAAAAAAAGCAGGGGTAGCAATCCTAGTCTCTGATAAAATGGACTTTAAGCCAACAAAGATCAAAAGAGACAAAGAAGAGCATTACATAATGGTAAAAGGATCAATGTAACAAGAAGAGCTAACGACCCTAAATATACATGCACCCCATACAGGAGCACCCAGATACATAAAGCAAGTTCTTAATGACCTACAAAGAGACATAGACTCCCGCACAATAATAGTGGGAGACTTTAACACTCCACTGACAATATTGGACAGATCAACGAAACAGAATGTCAACAAGGATATCCAGGACTTGAACGCAGATTTGGACCAAGCAGACCTAATAGACGTTTATAGGACACTCCACCTCAAATCCACAGAATACACATTCTTCTCAGCACCACATGGTACTTACTCCAAAATGGACTATATAATCGGAGGTAAATCACTCCTCAGCAAATGCAGAAGAACTTAAATCATAACAAACAGTCTCTCAGACCACAGTGCAATCAAATTAGAACTCAGGATTAAGAAAAGCATTCAAAACCGCATAATCACATGGAAACTGAACAACTTGCTCCTGAATGACCAATAAACAATGAAATGAAGGCAGAAATAAAAACATTCTTTGAAACCAATGACAACAAAGACACAATGTAACAGAATCTCTGGGACACATTTAAAGCAGTGTCTAGATGGAAATTTATAGCAATAAATGTCCACATGAGAAACAAGGAAAGATCTAAAATTGACACCCTATCATCAAAATTGAAAGAGCTAGAGGAGCAAGATCAAAAAAACTCAAAAGCAAGCAGAAGACAAGAAATAACTAAGATCAGAGCAGAACTGAAGCAGACAGAGACACAAAAAATCAATAAATCCAGGAGCTGGTTTTTTGAAAAGATCAACAGAATAGACAGACTGCTAGCTAGACTAATAAAAAAGAAAAGAGAGAAGAATCGAATAGATGCAATAAAAAACAATAAAGAGGAGATCAGCACTGATTCCTTGGAAATACAAACTACCATCAGAGATTACTACAAACAACTCTATGCACATAAACCAGAAAATCTGGAAGAAATGGATAAATTCCTGGACACTTGCACACTCCCAAGACTAAGCCAAGAAGAAGTGGAAACGCTGAATAGACCAATAACAAGGTCTGAAGTTGAGGCAGGAGTTAAGAGCCTACCGACCAAAAAAGTCCAGGTCCAGACGGGTTCACAGTTGAATTCTACCAGACATACAAAGAGGAGCTATTACCACTCCTGTTGAAACTATTCCAAACAATACAAAAAGAGGGAATCCTGCCTAACTCTTTCTGTGAGACCAACATCATCCTGATAGCAAAATCTAGCAGAGACACAACTAAAAAAAAAAACTACAGGCCAATATCCATGATGAACATTGATTCAAAAATCTTCAATAAAATACTGGCAAACCAAATCCAACAGCACATCAAAAAGCTTATACATCACAATCAAGTAGGCTTCATACCAGGGATGCAAGGCTGGTTCAACATATCCAAATCTATAAACATTAATTCACCACATAAACAGAACCAAAGACAAAAACCACATGATTATCTCAATAGATGCAGAGAAGGCCTTCCACAAAATTCAGCAGCCCTTTATGCTAAAGACTCTCAATAAACTAGATATTGATGGAACATATCTCAAAACAATAAAAGCTATTTATGACAAACCCACAGCCAATATCATACTGAATGGGCAAAAATTAGAAGCATTCCCTTTAAAAACTAGCACTAGACAAGGATGCCCTCTCTCACCACTCCTATTCAATATAGTATTGGAAGTTCTAACCAGAGCAATTAGGCAAGAAAAAGAAATAAAGGGCATTCAGTTAGGAAAAGAAGTCAAATTGTCCTCATTTGCAGACGACATGATCATATATTTAGATATTTGTCTCAACCCAAAACCTCCGTAAGCTGATAAGCAACTTCAGCAAAGTCTCAGGATACAAAATCAATGTGCAGAAATCAGAAGCATTCCTATACACCAATAACAGACAAACAGAGAGCCAAATCATGAGCGAGCTCCCATTTACAATTGCTACAAAGAGAATACACCTAGGAATACAATTAACAAAGGAGGTAAAAGATCTCTTCAAGGAGAACTATGAACCACCGATCAAGGAAATAAGAGAGGACACAAACAGATGGAAAAAATTCCATGCTCATGGTTAGGAAGAATCAATATTGTGAAAATAGCCATACTGCCCAAAGTAATTTATAGATTTAATGCTATCCCCATCAAGCTACCATTGACCTTCTTCACAGAACTGGAAAAAAAATACTTTAAACTTCATATGGAACCAAAAGAGAGCCCGCATAGCGAAGACAATCCTAAGCAAAAAGAACAAAGCTGGAGGCATCACGCTACCTGACTTCAAACTATACTACAAGGCTACAGTAATCAAAACAGCATGATACTGGTACCAAAACAGAGATATAGACCAGTGGAACAGAACAGAGGCCTCGGAAGCAACACCACACATCTACAACCATCTGATCTTTGACAAACCTGACAGGAACAAGCAATGGAGAAAGGATTCCCTGTTTAATAAATGGTGTTGGGAAAACTGGCTAGCCATATGCAGGAAGCTGAAACTGAACCCCTTCCTTACACCTTATACAAAAAGTAACTCCAGATGGATTAAAGATTTAAACATAAGAACTAACACCATAAAAACCATAGAAGAAAACCTAGGCAAAACCATTCAGGACATATACACAGGCAAGGACTTCATGACTAAAACACCAAAAGCAATGGCAACAAAAGCCAAAATAGTCAAATGGAACTTAATTAAACTTAAGAACTTCTGCACAGCAAAAGAAACAATCATTAGAGTAAACCGGCAGCCAACAGAATGGGGAAAAATTTCCACAATCTACCCATCAGACAAAGGGCTAATATCCAGAATCTACAAAGCACTAAAACAGATTTACAGGAAAAAACAAACAAACAAAAAAAAAAACACACAAAAACCCATTCAAAAGTGGGCAAAGGATATGAACAGACACTTTTCAAAAGAAGATAAATATGCAGCCAACAAACATATGAAAAAATGCTCATCATCATTGGTCATTAGAGAAATGCAAATCAAAACCACATTGAGATACCATCTGACACCAGTTAGAATGGCAATCATTAAAAAATCTGGAGACAACAGATGCTGAAGAGGATGTGGAGAAAACGAAACACTTTTACAGTGTTGGTGGGATTGTAAACTAGTTCAACCATTGTGGAAGACAGTGTGGCGATTCCTCAAGGAGCCAGAAATAGAAATTCCATTTGACCCAGCAATCCCATTACTGGGTATATACCCAAAGGATTATAAATCATTCTGTCATAAAGACACATGCACACATATGTTTATTGTGGTGCTGTTTAGAATAGCAAAGACCTGGAACCAACCCAGATGCCCATCGATGATAGACTGGACAAAAAAAATGTGGCACATATACACCATGGAATCCTATGCAGCCATAAAAAACGATGAGTTCTTGTCCTTTGTAGAGACATGGATGAACCTAGAAACCATCATTCTCAGCAAACTGACACAAGAACAGAAAACCAAACACGGCATGTTTTCATTCATAGGCAGGTGATGAACAATGAGAACACTTGGGCACAGGGAAGGGAACATCACTCACAGGGCTAAGTGGGGTGTGGAGGGGAGGGGAGGGGAGGGGAGGGGAGGGGGACATGCCCGGGGAACGGGGAGGAGGGGAAGGGATAACACCTGGAGAAATGCCTGATGTAGGCAACAGTGTCGGGGGATGGAGACAGCAAACCATCGTGGCATGTATGTACCTATGCAACAATCCTGCAGGATGCAGGATGTGCACATGTTCCCCAGAGTCCAAATACAATTAAAAAAAAAAAGAAAGATGATGATGAAGAAGAATATGGCAGTATCCACTGCATTATACAGCACTTTGTAAGTATTTTCTCAGATCTTCAGCTTTATGATAACCCTGACAGGCAAGGATATAGGATCTTACTATTTTAATTTGACAGATAAGAAAACTTAGAGAGATTAAGTGATTTGCTATAAGCAAATACCTGGTGAGTGGAGGACCTGAAATGAAATCCAGATTCAATCATTTTTTCCTACTTTTTTCTCTCACTGAGGAAGGAATAAGGATATGGGATAAATGCACCCCCCAAAATAGACAAACCACCAAGGCAGTCTGGAAATACTGATCCCATCCTACTTACTAGTAGCTGGGTGATTTTGACCAATAAATTTGACCCTTTAAGCCCCCATTTTCTTATCCTACGGGATGGAGGCAGTTAATCCTGACAAGTCTACAAGATAGGAATTCATTAAATTGATTATATAAAGTACCTGACACATAATAGGTATGTAGTAAGTGTGGGGTTTCCTTCTGTTGTCCATCTTCCTGCCTAGAATTGTGTAATCTAGTTTGCAGAATTCTATCACACATCTCCCAATTTCGTTGTCAGTTAATATTTGAGCACTATCCTAATAAACAGATATGTATGTGCCTGCCAGTCTGCACAAGTTGATATGGGATTTAGATCTCCCTCTGTCACTTACTATTTGTGATCTAAAGCAAATTACTTCATCTCTCAGATCCATAGTTTCTTCATCTGTATAAATGGAAATAGTAAAATCTATTTCACAAGATTATTAAAGCACTCAATGAAATCTTACATGTGAAAGATCTTGACACAGGGCTGGGCACATAGGATACCTCAGCTTCCTTCCTTCTGTAACTTAGCTACGATTTGTCACAGAACAGGCACTATCTGGGAAATACCATCTCTGTGAATTGAAATTAATCCCTTGGATATAAACCTTTTGGATAATTAGGGATATATCATTTATCTTTGTATTCAGAGTTATTCTAAAGTGAACACTCTGTTTTGTTTTTTCCTGCCTATAACCTAAATTACAGAATTACAGAACTAAAGGAACCATCTAATCTAAGTAGTTCTTAACACTGAAATGGTGTGAAATGTTGTGTCTACATGTATTTATTTATTTTGGAGGGCCATAATAGCTTTCATTTGAGCCAGAAGGGTCTGTGACCAAAAACATGTTAAGAACCGTTAAATTGTGGGGAAACATAATCCTAGAGCCAAAGCCCTAGATTCTTAGACTGTCCAAGCTGAAAAGGAGCCTTAGAGATCAAAATTTCACAGAGAAAAACTAAGAAGGCCCAGAAAAGTTAAATACCTCTCCAGAAGTCATAAAACCTTAAGTAACCTTCAGCAAATTAATCTCAATAAGCCTAAATCTTCTCATTTGTAAAATATACTTAGTAAAACGTTTCTCAGAAAATTGCTGTGAATATTATCATTCCACAATCTGTTTTATATAATGCCAAAATCTAAAAGACACTGAAAATAAAAGTTTTTTAACTCATTGAGCAGCCAAATCTGACCTCAACTGATATGAGACTTAGGCAACCACCTGTTTATGTAAACTTTTATTAAAACACACTGTGCCCATTAATTTACATATTGTCTATGGCCACTTTGTTACCACAGTAGCCCAGTTGAGTAACTGCAGCAGAGACCATATGAACCATAAAGTCTAAATTATTTACTATCTGGCCTTTTACAGAATAAGTTTGCAAACCCTTCACTTATCTGGGCCCTGATACATAATGTATTATAATAGTCAGTTTATGTACTCTATTACCTTTCTAAAACCTGAAAAATTATAAATTCAGAAATAAATCTGGTTTTAAAGGTTTCAGATAAGATAGTGTGAACCTATACTAGGTGGAATGTAGACTTTAGAGCCAGGTCAACCTGGATTCAAATTCTAGCTCTGCCACTTGGTAGCAGTAATAAGTTGGGCAGGTTTCTGAGCTTCCACTGTCTCGTTTGTAAAATAAGGCTTATTATCCCATTTAATCCTCAGAACTCAGGGTTATCAGAGGACTTAAATGGTATAATATCTGTAAAGGGCTAGCAGAATTTCTGACACATACTAGATATTTAATAAAGAGTAGTTTTTGGCCAGGTGCAGTGGCTCACTCCTGTAATCCCAAAACCTTGGGAAACCATGGTGAAAGTATTGCTTGAGGCCATGAGTTTGAGACCAGCCTGGTTCTCACAGCAAGATCCTGTAACTAAAAAATAAAAAAAAATAAAAAAAAATAAAATAAAATAAAATAAAATAAAACACAGGCTCCACGAGTAAAGACTGTGAAGGAGGAGCAGTAAGGTTAGTCTTTTCTTTTGGAATCTGCAGAAGCCACTTCTGGTGCATGATTAGAGAAGTGAGTTTTTTCTCTGACCTTCTTCCAAATAGTTTCTACACTCCACAGTTTGTGGATTTTCAATAAGCAAGGGACGGGGATGCAAATTCATAACTGGAAAGTCAGTCAGGAAATGTCTATGAAAGAAAATATGAAACATCATGCAGACCTTAAGAGAAAGAAATCCTTTGATCTAGTGAAGTCTTTAGTAAGCGTATTTCAAGAACCCTGATATTGTCCAGGCTCCTAATGAATGGCCTTTTGGCAATTCTGAAATCTAGAGCTTTGGGATTTCTTTTTGCTAATCCACATACCCCAGTCTCCACAAGATTCCATGGGCGCTTAACACAATAATCCTTAAACAATGCTATGAAAGATTACGCAGTCATGAGAAAATGAGGTCTGGCAGCATGTAGGTTACTCCAACAGGGCTTACCCTTTATTATAATAAAATAGCCTCTGTACTATCTGTCTGTCCATTCTCACATCGAAGCCTCCTTTTACCTGTGAAATGTTTGCTGCAAATAGAGGCTGAGTCCAGAGGCCTCAGTCTCCTTTGCGATGACAAGAACTGTTTTCTCATCTACCTCCGGTCTCTGTGCAGGTAAGTGAGTTACTTTTTCTGTATTTGAATTTCACTGAAACTGTTGCTTAGCACCAGCAACAATAAAAAGACTTCCTTTAAAAAAAGGAACACATATATCTATATCTACATATGCACATGTATACACATATACATATATGTATACATGTGTATATGTAGATATAGATATATCCACATACAGCCATGTGCATCTTCAAAGGTAAAAATAATCCAGTTGTTATTGCATTAGTTAATATTTAGACTATAAAAATATTTTAATAAGAATAATAACAAACATTTTTGAGCTATCTATGCCAGGTGCCTTGTGGTTGCTTGATCATTGTAATACCATGGCAGCCATTATTAATATTCTCATTTTACATAGGAGGACAAAAAGGTATAAAAAGCGACATAAACCATCATCCTTCATGAAATTTCAAATTTTCCCCTAGATGTTTTCAAAATTATATTTCAAGCAGATAAGAAAAATGAGAAAAATGGAACATCTGCTCAGTGAAACTTTAGGCAGAAAATGATGAACTCTTAGATTAAGCCAATTGTCCATAGGCAGTTTCTCTTGGCTTTCTTTAATAATTTAGAAATAGTATTTCCCTTTTCCCATGAAGTGATTTTGGCGTCTTTGATTTGTATTACTGTAGAAAAAGCAAAGTTAGTTAATTAAAAATTCTAAACCTAGATGATCTGGGTTAGGATTCTACTCTGCTAATAGCATTAATATTTCATGGTGCCTTAGCCTATCTAATAATGAGAAAGTGACTACTTTATCTTTCAAATATTCTCATTTACTTTCTTATGAGCAGCACAGCTAAAAGTTTTGTTTTGCTTTAAATGAGAAAACGTGTTTGTGAGAATAAAAAAAGTAATCATGTTTCGGGATATGTAAACATGATATCTATAAAACAAATGTTTTGCTAAAATATGTCTTCTTTTATCACTGATTTATCTGACAGCAAAAATTGTTTTCCTGGGGAAGAAAAGATTTTCTGGAGAAAACTTTGTATCCTAAAACAGATTGATTATGCAAACTGAATATACTGTAGAGTCAAGAACGAGAACTCATTTCTCTACCCAAATCAGAGATGCTTAGGTTTAAATGCTTCACTGAAATTGTCTTTGTGTTGATAGTTTAGCCACTATGCCTATCCCCTTGCCAATAATCCACATTCTTAAATCAGTCAGGTTTCTGATGGATCTGAAATATTGACACTTTGGCTAGAGAAAGAAAAACATGGTCAAACCAATTTGATGTCTTTGAGTCTGATTTCGGTAAATTTGATGGATCTTACTCAAAAATATTTGTAAGTTTTAATAGGCTACATTTAATTTTCCCCACCTCTAAACTGAGCAAGAGAAAATATCTTAATATATAATAACCACAACAAAAACTCCCATGAAAATCTTTTTCTGTTCATTCAACCAGAAGAAAAGAAAACTTTAATGAATGCCAACATGTAAAAAAAAGAGAAGGGACAATTTTAAATTTATTAAGACAAACAGTGTAGTATAGTGGAAATAATATTTCGAGTCCTGGACTTGAACGCTAGCTCTGACATTTAATTTTGCGATGAGCCTCCCGAGCTTCTTATAAAAAATAGATCTATAATGCTTCTCCTATTTACCCCACAAGATTGCTGTATCTCAAGAGTTATTCTGGTTAAAAGTCTTTTTTAAATATGTAAGTACTCCAAATTATTTCAGTACTAATATTATCCCTTTTAAAATAATTTTTTGGGGAGAGTGATAGTAGTTGATGTTAGTGCTGTTGTTTAGAATGACAGCCTCCCAGGAGAACCATTTCCATTTTCACTGTGACTCAAGAGACAACAATCGATGCTATTCAAGTAATCTTTGTGTCATACAAGCAGGTCTGCATAGAACACTAGGAAATCAATAGTCCCTATTCTTTGATCCTGACAAAATGAATGATCAAAGCATTCTAAACAGTCAATAAGCCTGACTCTTTTAAAATAAATCATGTATTTTATTACTTTTCCCTGAAGTGACTGCCCAAACGGGGGTCGGGGGAGCAGGTGGAGAGGCAGGCATACCCGCAAAACTAACCAAGGAGGCATCCTCTGGTTAAATCATGGTGAAGCTGAACTGTTACAATGCGAGGGGTTTGCAAGCACACTGTAAGGAATTAGATATCTGTATATACCTGTTACTAAAGTTCTTCATCACAGCAATAATTTAGGAAGGTAAAAGAGGGTAGATGGATAGATGGATAGACGAATGGACAAACAAGGGACCAATGGATAGATAGATATAGTAGATGGATAAATAAAAAGTGTATGCTTCCATTAGCGATTTTAACAATTCAGTCAAATAGGAGAAAGAAAAAAAATTACTCTTAATGACATACCTGGGGATACTGACTATAAATATTTTAATACTTATTAATGTTCCTTATAGTATTTTTCTATGTAGAGTTTCCTGTTTATTTTACAAAATTGAATTATACTATACTATGGGTTGATGCTTGTGTTACCCCCCCAAATTTATATGTTGAAACCCTAATCCCCAAGGTGATTGATATTAGGAGGTAGCCCCTTTGGGAGATGATTAAGTCATGAGTGGCAAGCCCTTATGGATGGAATTAGTGCCCTTATAAAATAGGCCCAATCTCTTGTTTGCTCCTTCTCACATGAGGACACAGCAAGAAGATACCATCTATGGATCAGAAAGTAGACCCTCACCAGACACCAAATATGCTAGCACCTGGAGTACGGACTTCCTAGCATCTAGAACTGTAAAAAATAAATTTCCATTGTTTATAAACTACCCAGTTTACGTATTTTGTTAAAGCAGCCTGCATGGACTAAGACAATATATTCAATTATAAAATCAATTTTGTTGTGGGTATTATATAATAAAATTTGTAAATTTTATACAACTTGGTAATATTTTGTTAAAAAAAAAAACGCTCATGTAACCACCCTCCCTATCAAGATATAAAACATGTATCTCACCCCAAAATGGTCCCTTGTACCCCTCTGCAGTGAAGCTTCTCTCAAACCATGCCCCTGGCTATCACTGATCTGCTTTTTGTTGTCACAGATTAGTCTTGCCTACTTTAAAAATTCATATATGGAAACACAGTGTTTGTCATTGTTTATGCCTGCTTTTATTCCCTTGGCATAACGTTTTTGAGATTTATTCATGCATCCATAGTTTGTTCTGTTCATCACTGAGTAGTATTCCAACGTATGAATTTAAAACAATTTGTTATTTGCCTTCTGAGGAACATTTGAATTGTTTCTAGTTTTCTGGTATTAAGAATAAAGCTATTATGAACATTTATATATTAAATATGAAAGTTTGAATGATGCTTTTAATACTCAATATAAAACAGAAGTGTTTATCAATTATCTGTAAAATTTTCAGAAATATTATTTTAAATGCCTGCCTAATTTTTATTCAGTGGATACACTATAATTTACTTAAACATCCTCTATATTTGTACAGCTAAGTTGTTTCTTATTTTTTTTAAATAATCATGCAAGGAACATCTTTGCTTTTTTTCCCCTGCTTTGAGGGCCAGCAAAGTTTTTATGAGCAGTTCAAAATTAAGTTGAAATAAAACATTTAAAGAACATGCTCAATAATGTTCTTTTCATTCTTTGGTCTTAAATATACATTAAAACATTGGATACTCTATCAGGATAGTTAAAAATTACATTCTGAATTCTAGATGCTTTCTAAGAGTTTCCTCTCTTCCTGGCTTTTATTCTTTTTCTTTCTTTCTTTCTTTTTTCTTTGCTAAGAGTTTCTGAAGAGGTTCGCTTTGTTTGCTATTTTTCCCCCTTTTCAATTGACAATCACCTTGAGGAATAGAGGAAGCAATGCATCGTAACTCTCTTTGGATTAATTGGAAAGAAAGAAACTGTTCAATGAAGCCGCATATGTAGGTGCTGAGAATTGTTTTTTTCCTTAAGCCTGAGAAATGTGCTTTTGCAACATGGCATTTGAGCCCCACATCAAAAAAGCAAAATATAGAATAACAGAACAAAATAGAAAATTCTTTTTGGAGCCAAAAAATGATCAAAACAAAGCTTCAAAGGTAGAGCCTATAGTGACAGAACTGCTGGGGACTACAGCACTTACAATACACCTGTGTTTATGCTAATTGGAAACTCATATTCACAATCTCAACAGGCCTTAAACTAGCAATATATTTACTGTGTGTTTCTGTTCTAAATGGCCCTAGTAACATATTTCTGGGGAAGAGAACACTGGGTCCATTTCTGTACTTTGTCTTAAAGAACAAGACCACGCTCAAGGTATTTAAAAGTTTAACTCATACAGGTAAGTAATGTTCTCTAATATATCTCTGTTTTCCATACCAGGAAATGGACCCTTAAAATACCTCATCACCTTCAGTTCTTTGCAATTACTGCGGTCATATTTACAGATTCTTAATAGTTGTATATTTGCATACCCTGTCTTTCTCTCAGGGATTGTATAGCACATCCTTGAATTTTATTTATCCAATCCACAGTTCTCTTCTGCTGGACATTCAGAGGACTGTTTCTCACTAACATCAGGCATGTGGGTCTGGTGAACTTGCCATCTCAATGCCTACCCAGCTGGTGAGGGAGGGACACAAGACACACCTAGCCATGGTGATTGGTCTAAAATAACAGTAAATCATTCAAATCAAGCCAGAGCATCTTCCCTATGATTTTTTTTTAAATAAGCATTGTTCCAATGATGTATTGGAGTGATGTATTTTTTTAAGAAGCATTGTTTAGTGATCACTGAGTTCTTGTTGGTTCATATGAGCCAGTTACTAAATTTTCAGGAATTCTGCAAGCTAGTCAAAAAAAATGCTGGTAGCTTGAAATCAGCCATGATGGAAGTATTTATAGCACAAACATGTCAAAGTTCTACAAGTGGAATTTCTCTTTTTTTATTTTATTTTTTAATTTCAAAGAACAGGAACAATATCCTTTCTTTATCATTTTTCCTCCAAGAACGTATTCTGTAATACTTAACAAATCTTTGTGAGTCACATTGTAAGACTTTAGTCATAGTGACGGTATTATAGTGAGGTGTGGTAGTGTTAGGATGGGCATCAGGAATTAGGGAATTGTGTTTTTGTGACCCAATGTCTCACTTCTACAGATAACACTGAATATTCAGGTTTTAGAATCAGAGAGACTTGAGTTCAAATTCTACTTCCCACTCTCACAGTCTATTGTGGGCATGTTCCTCAAGCCTATCTTCAGGATGGTTTGGTTGTATGTTAATATTTGGTAGAGAGGTATAATCTATTCCTAAAAGGAAGTTTCCTCTCCTTTACCTCCAAGTGATTTCCAGAATTCACAGAATGCTTTGATATACATTTTTAATTCAAAAATTCTTGGATATAATTTCTAGACCACACTGTGTCTGCTGATAAGCACCTTGTGTCTGTTTCATTTTTTACTTTCCAAACTATTTTTCAACTTCTATGGTACTAGATCAGATTCTTGAAATGCAGCCTATATCTGAGGTAACATTCATCTTAAAGAGAGAAATAGTTTGATCACTTCTTACTAAAATTTGAAAAGATCTGTTCGTTTGTTACCAGCAACATCTTTTATTGATAAAGTACCTTATGAAGTTTTTACTGATTACAAACTCACCAGTACATATGTGATTATATACCCCACAAAGGTGACAAGCTTTGAGCCCAACTTTCCATACAGCTATAGATAGATAGGGGCATGCATACATACATGTGCACATATAATCACACACACATATATATATATAAAGGCCCAGATGCAGAACAAAATTTTGCTTTGAAAAATGCTGTGGTCTAGTTGGTTTAGAAATTCTGGTACCTGAACTTATACATCAGGAGATGCTGATGATTAATTTTAGTTGTTCACGTGACTGGATTAAAGAATACTCAGATAGCTGATAGGGCATGACTTTGGCATATGTCTGTGTGGTTGTTATAGAAGAGATTGGCATTTGAATCAGTGGGCTGAGTAAGGAAGATCCACACTCATCCAAGGTGGGCAGACATCATCCAATCAGTTGAGAGCCCAGATAGAACAAGAAGTCAGAAGAAAGGTGAATTCTCTCTCTCTCTCTCCTTTAGTTGGGAAGTCCTCTTTCTCCTGCCTTTGGACATCAGAACTCCAGGTTCTCCAGTCTTCGGACTCCAGGACTTGCACAAATACCTGCAAGTTCTCAGGCCTTCAGCCTTGGAATGAGCTACACCACTGGCTTCCCTGGTTCTCCAGCTTGCAGAAGGCATATTGTGGAACTCCTCAGCTTATATTATTGCATGAACCAATAGCCCTAATAAGTACCCTGTTTTCTATCTATCTATCTATCTGGTGCCCTATTGGTTATGTCTTTCTGGGGAACCTTAATACAAAGATCATACTTAATTTTCACTGTTCATTTTAATAAATATTTATTGAGCATATTTCTGTGTTAGGGACAAAGACATTTATACTTGGATCTCTAAAGCAAATCTGTACCTTTGAAGAATGTAACCTGAATTTTTTGTCATCTGAATCAAAATATTCTCATAAGTAACATTAAAGATAATGTGTTAAATTTCCAATGATTCTTACTCTCAAAATTTGTTGGTTGCTTCATGAAATAATTACAATGAAATACTTCTTCTAAAACACTTCCTCAGCTATTTGCCTTAGTCTGCTGATACACCAAAATGTCATAGACTGAGCAGCTTAAACAACAGATATTTATTTCTTAGTTTTGGAGGCAACAAACCCAGGATCAGGGTGCCAGTGTGGCCAGGTTCTTGTTGAGGGCTCTCTTCCTCACTTGCTGATGGCCACCTTTCTGCTGTATCCTCACATAGTGGAGAGTGAAAGTTTGGTACTTCTCCCTCTTCTTATAAGGACACTGATGCCATCATAGAGGCTTTACCCTCATGACCACATCTAAACCTAATTCCCTTTCAAGGGCCCCACTTCCTGATGCCATTACACTGGGGATTAGGGATTCAACATATAGATTTTGGTGGACCACCAACTTCAGTCCCTAACACCACTGCTACAGAATGAATGTTTGTGTCCCCTCAAATTCATATTTTGCAATCTAATCCTTAATGGTATGAGAAGGTGGGAGGTGATTGTGTCATGAAGACTCTGGCCACATGAATGGCATTAGTGCCCTTCTAAAAGAAACCCAAGAGAGCTAGCTGTCCTCACCTACCAGGTGAGCATGCAGCAAAAAGTGCCATGAGCAAGAGAGCAAGCCCTCACCAGACACTACATCTACCAGCACCTTGATTGTGGACTTACTAGCCTCCAGGACTGAGCAATATACTTCTACTGTTTACAGACTACACAGTTCATGGTACTTTGTTAGAACAGCCCAAAAGGACTAAGACAACTACTCACTGCCAGACCTCTAGATGTGATCATAACAACCTTCCTGACTCGGACCTCCTCTGTGTTGCTGATCTATGTGTCAGTAATGGGAACAAGAACAGCAAAGACTGTCAAAGGCAGGAAAACAGTACATATTCAAGGACTCTAACAGGAAAACGGGAAGGGTTTAACTTCAAAATGTCATCATTGTCTTAACATCAAACTGAAAGAACTGGCATCAATAGAGCTGTGGCAAAGGATCAACAGTAAGGGAAGTGCACGAGACTGAAGCAAGAGATTCCAAAATGCTGCAGGGAGTTTCTTGCCAGCATTCTCTCTTTACCATGTCAGGGTTTTCTGTGCTTTCTTCATCAGGCCTTTTTCAGTGTTGAGTGAATCCCAAATCAAACTGACTTAAGAAACACAAAAGTAAGCATGAAATCTATTGGTTCTTGTCTACCTGGGAAATTCAAGAATCCAAGGCATGACTGCATGTAGGCATTCAAATATTGTTCCTAGATCTAAGGGTATTTCCATTTCTTAGCTTTCGGAATCTTTGCTTCGCCCTATATAGTCTCTTCCCACATGGTGGCTCCAAGCAGTACTCGAATTTAACCATGATGTCCAGGGGTACAGAAGGTTCTGATTAGCCAAGCTTGTATGATGTATCTACCCTGGGGACTAAGGGGTAGGGTTAGTCCCACTTGAACCACATGACCTGGGGGTAGGATCTGGTCCCTAAGAAGAGATAAGAATATCTTGATAAATGCCAACTAATGATAGACTGGATAAAGAAAACGTGGCACATAAAAACCATGGAATACTATGCAGCCATAAAAAAGGATGAGTTCATGTCCTTTGCAGGGACATGGATGAAGTTGGAAACCATCACTCTCAGCAAACTGACACAGAAGCAGAAAAACAAACACCACATGTTCTCACTCATAAGTAGGCGTTGAACAATAAGAACACATGGATACAGGGAGGGGAATATCACACACTGGAGCCTGTCATGGGGTGGGGTGTTAGAGGAGGGATAGCAGGGAGTGGGGGGATAGGAGAGGCCCAGCATTAGGAGAAACACCTATAATGTAGGTGACAGAGTGATGGATGCAGCAACCCATCATTGCAAGTGTATACCTATGTAACAAACCTGCATGTTCTGCACATGTACCCCAGAACTTAAAGTATAATAAAATAAATACATGAAAATGCAATAGATGTTAGAATTTCAGTTCTCCATGACTAATCTCTGGCTGCAACCCCAAGCAGGGAGTGTGCATCAAAACTTCAGGCTTTAAAGTCAAGCAGACCCGTATTCATATCCCAGATCTCCCACTTCCTGGCTGTGGGGACTCAGGCAAGTTGCATAATCTCTCTGTATCTGTATCTATAAAATGGAAATATTAACTGGACCTTGCTCATAGATTTCCTGTGAAGATTATATGAGACCACGTGAGTATAGAAAGCACAGTACAGTACCTGGCAAATAGTAATCAAGCACGTAAATATGTAAAGAAGGAGGTGTGACTAAGAAACATAGACAATGTAGAGACAAAATGAATTTTATCTCTGAACAGTCATGGGCACCTTTTAAAATCGTTGATAAGAAGATGGAAACAAAACTCAAACTTAATTCATCTACTGGTATTAAATGTTTCGTAGGCATACTAAGATGTTTCTCAAGCATTTCATAAGGATTTCCATCACGACATTAAAGATTTTCTCAATGGCTTCATGACTTCAGAGAGGCAACCACTATTTAGCTTCTGCACCTTTATTAAAAGCATATGCATGATTCAAGAGAAGTATTTTGAAATATTAGGATTTTTCACAGCCCTCAATTACTCTTTTGTGATCATCTGCAAATGCAGGCTACCTGCTTATGTATTTTGATGGGGAAGAAAAGGGGAAATTCAGGACCTACATAAAAGATTGAAGTAAAATCTAATACAAAATTGAGATTGCTAACACAGCACAGAAGTGCCAAAACTGCATGGATAAGTGATTTTGAAAACCATCAAATAGACATTCCACAAGGTCAACCAAAATGCAGTGTGCCTGAGAGTAATGAGTGACTTTAGTCCAATAGTTATTAAAGTTCCTGAGAGAATTTTTTTCTCTTCTACTAGCTTCTTTCCCTGATAGGAGAATATTATGTAATACATACATTTCATCTTGTCTTTAATTGCCTGGTTTAATAACAAATACCTAAAAATTTTTTTAAAAATTTTTGCCATGCAAGAGAATTCTGGCTTGGTGTTAGTCTCTTTGAGTCAATGACAGGAAAAAAGTATACCGAGTAAACTGACAAAAAAAAAGGTAAGAAGGTCTAATCTAAAATCCAAAGAAGTCCATTTACTTCTCTTCCTTCCTTCATTTTTTCCTCCTTCTCTCCCTTCCTTCTTTTCTTTCTTCCTTCTTTAAGCACAAGCACTATATGACTATTTTGTCATATTCAAATTATATTTTTACAAACAAAAGAACAAAATTTGATTATATACTGACGTTATGTGCCATATAAATACATAATCTTTGATATTCAGGATTAAATTTACATTATTAATAGCAATGATGTTCTGTCTCAACTCTACACCAAAAGACCTAAGTGAAAAATCCACTCAACTCTCTTGGTAATATCACAACCAACAGCCAAACTGTTTTATAATTAAATGTACCTTAAAATTATTTCATGGGCACAGTATAGACATTATTGCCCTTATGAACTTCAATTGGAGTTGTCTATACGTCTAAACTTGAGTACTTCTTTGGTGAATAAAAAAACAGTTTAAGTAGTGTCATGGTTCAAATGTGTCAAAGTTAATTTGTTGGAAAATTAATCCCCAATTTAACAATGTTAAGAGGTGGGAACTTTCAGAAGTGTTTAGGTCATGAAGGCTCTGTCCTCATGAATGGATTAATGTTGTTATGTTAGAAGTGGGTTTCCAATAAAAAGGATAAATATGGTTCTCTTTCCTCCTCTCTGTTCTGCATACATGCTCTTTTATGTTTCTTCCTTCTGGCATGGTATGACACAGTAAGAAGGCCCTTGATAGATTCAGGCCCCTTGACCTTGAACTTCCCAGCCTCCAGAACTACAAGCCAAATAAATTTCTGTTCATTATACATTATCCAGACTCTGGAATTCTGTTATAGCTGCACAAAACAAATGAAGACAAGTAATTTTAATTTTTAGGATACTCTCTCTTAAATTTCAAAAAGTGGCCATAAGGTTTTTAAGCCCATGGGCTTTGTTGTCAAACAGATGTGGGTTCAGTCTCAGATTTGTCATTTATTAATCATGATTTTGGAAAATTTATTAATAGATGTCCATTCCAGTTTCTTCATCTATACAATGAAGATAATTTTTAAAACTACCTCAAAAATTGGTAATGAGGGTTAAATTATATATTTCATGTGAAGAGCATCAACATACCATCTGCCATATAATTAGCACACAATGCATTTAACTATAGATACTTAGATTGTGTACTTGTTTAAATTTGGTTTGCTTGTTTGTTTTACTTTGTTTTTAAAAGTCTTGGATCCATGAATGATGGACTGAAAAACAGATCAAATATTTTTCTATTTAAGTCCTGTAGCTCACATGCTTACTGAGCATAAGGATTGGCTTAGTTACCATTTTAACCCCAGATTCTCCCAGGAGGCCTGAGACAGGCTAAGTACTGAATAATCAAGTGTTGAGCTTGTCATATTCTCCTCACTTTTCTTTTACTTTTTGCATAACAGATGCTACTTTATGGGTGGGTATGATTCTCCCTAGTCAACCTTGGGCAGAATTCAGCAATTCTCTTCATTCCCAAAGAAAATCTACTTCATTGGACCTTGGTTTAAAAAATACCTATTTACAGGTATTCTCCTGGAGATTTAGCAGTAGGGCAAGAAAAAGAGATTTCTACTACAAAGCATGGGTTTTCTTTTCAGCCTCCCAGATCCCTTTTGGTCTCAGTCTTACAGACTTTCCAACAAAGCCCTTCCATCTCTAGTCTCTCTAGTTTAGCATCTTCTCTCACAACTGACTTCTTTACCCATTTTATACACAAAATAACTTAGCTCCTGTAATCTAGCATCCACATCACTTGATGCAGTCATGTGTCGCTTAATCGTGCAATATTTCCTGAGAAATGCAACATGAGGTGACTTTGCCATTGTGAAAGCACCATAGTGTACTTACACAAACCTAAGTGGTGTAATGTACTATACACGTAGGCTATACGGCATAGCCTACTGATCCCACACTGCAAATCTGTACAGCATGCTACTGTATTGAATACCATAGACAACTGTATTTGCCTTAAATGTTTACATGATGTTAAGTATTTTTGTATCTAAGTAGATATAAATATAGAAAAGGTAAAGTAAAAATAAAGCATTATAATCTTATGAACCACCATAATATATGGTCCACCTTTGAATGAAGGGGGACATCATTATGAGATCCATGATTGTACCCTCTTTAAGGTAAGTAAACAAAAATTCTTCCATGTTTCAGGTTCTATTTTCTCTGAATGGGATGCTATAGATAGCAAATGGTATTGTCTTTCAATTCTATTTTTTCCTTTCCCTGTAAAGCTTATATTTAATTATTTATTGTCACACTAGACTGTAAACAGTGTGAACATGAGGACTATCAGTCAAGTTTGCCAATTTAGCATCAACCTACAATATAACAGGTACTCAGTAAATATTCATTTGTAATGCATGTCACTGTAGAATAAATCTGCTTTCTAACTTGTGGGGAGTACATACTTAATGACTTACATACTCTGTATCTAGCGAGCTTGCATATGTGTGGATATGCACATACATGCATGCGTGTGTTTGTGAGCATGTGTGTGTTGGGGACACAGTGTTATTGTCTTTCTCACACTTACATTAGAGACTCGTTTAAGATTTTTATTTATCAAAAACTTGATCAAATCCTGTGATGCTTTAGCTAATGACTGAGGATATTATACTCAATTCCAGATGTCAAATCAAAAAGATTATAAAATAGAGTTTCATCAAAGGAAAACAATGTTTTTGGTAATAACAACAAAGACATACAACTTCTGGGAAAAAAGTAAAGAAAATTGTGACATACTAATTCTCTCATTAGATTTAGACATAGCAGCCTTAGAGAGATTCAGTTTGATATTTTTATTATATTTCCTTCATCCACATTGTCAGTTCTTTTGCTTTCTTGCATTTTTATTTTTAATTGTTCTTGTATTCCTCTCATCCTGTGGCCAATTCCCCTGCTCCCATTTCTTATTTTCCTGCTATGTTCATTTCTTTCACTTGCTAACTTGATTTATCTGCCTTGCTTGGTATCAGTTTCTAACCTTTTCCCTTATTTTCCTCTGACTTCTTCTTATCCCCCCAGCTCATCTTTTGACCTTTTTGTAATCTCTTTTCTTTCCACATTATCTTGTTTTCAGAGTTGTCCTTATCTGCTTAGCCCTCAGTCAAGTTCAGGGGAACATTCAATCTGAAAAGTCTTTAGCCTATAAATGGATTACCAGTTGTCTCAGGAGGGTAGGCTCACCAAGATACCTGAAAAAGAGCCATTCTGTTTCCAAGGCCCCTTCAGAATAGATGAAACTTCCACATTCTTTTCTCTGCTCTTCCTCACTGTCTCACCTGCTCAGTGTTTTGAATACTTCAGGCACAATTTCTAAGTAAAAGAGGCATATCGGTTAGCTCAAGTTTTCTCCAATTACTTATTGTTTTCTCACCCTTTTTCCTCTACCTTCTGTCTTCAGGTTTTTAAAGACTGAGGGGCAACTTGGCACAGGCCTGCCTGCATCTTTCAGATTTAAACTGATACTCTAAAAAGCCTGGCCACCTCCAAGGCAAATGTTTCCCAAGTTTCAATTTAGTTTTCATTAGGAACCAGGCAGCCCCGTGCCAGCCTGCCTGCCCATTTAAACAAGGCCTCTCTCAGGGGATTATGCAGTTGCAAGCTGAAATCTCTATATGCAAATGAGCCTTTCTGTATTTGCTATCAGCTACCACAGAAATTTTCCACTGCTTCAAAGCTATTTAAAAAGAAATACCAGAAAAACAGAGAGAGAGAGAAAAAGAAGAAAACCTTTTTAGTATAGATGGAAACCCTGAAGAAAGAGTGGAAGGCTAGCTCCCACCCTTCCCACTCCCACTCCCACCCCACTTACCCCTTCTAACAGCTGCAAGAGGTAAAGTATCCACCCCCCAATCCCATGGAACATAAACATATCCTAAGGCAAGGTTATTTTACAGTTCTAATTTATCCAAAATAAACAGCTGGGGCACAACAGAAGAAAGTTTCTCTTGAGGTGGTAAACATAAGGAAGTTCAGAGCTGGTCTGAAGTTTGTAAACAAAATAAATGCTGTATTTTTAAAAGTACAGAATTAAATCTATGTTTTTTGCACAAACATGGAGAACAGCATTGTGGATGTGATGGTGCATGTATTATGTAAACTTAAAAGTATTTTTGGCCAGGCACGGTGGCTCACACCTGTAATCCCAGCACTTTGGGAGGCCGAGGCGGGTGGATCACGAGGTCAAGAGATCGAGACCATCCTGGCCAACACAGTGAAACCCCGTCTCTACTAAAAATACAAAAAAATTAGCTGGGCATGGTGGCACACGCCTGTGGTCCCAGCTACTTGGGAGGCTGAGGCAGAAGAATCGCTTGAACTCAGGAGGCGGAGGTTGCAGTGAGCCGAGATTGTGTCACTGCACTCTAGCCTGTTGACAGAGCAAGACTCCAACTCAAACAAAAAAGAAAGTATTTTTATGTTTTGAGTTGCAAGGTATATTTGTGCAAATGTTGAATATTGTGAGACCCAGTCAAACCTGTCTATTAGTACTTGAGCAGATCTTCTAGGCTTCAGTTTCCTCACCTATAAATTAGGGACTAAACTAAATCAGTAATTCCTAAATTATTAGAAGATCCTTCACTACTTTAACTTCATATTTGGAAACAATTTCAAACTTAAAGAAAAATTACACGACAGATATAAGGAGCACTCATTATCCTTCACCCAGATTCTTGTACAGTTAATATTCTGTCCCGACTGCTTTACCATTGCTTCAATCAATCTATCTTATCAATCTATCAATCTATAATTTTTTACTGAATGGTTTGAATGTTCTATACATAATGCTCCTTTACTTCTAAATTTCATTACAATTTGAACTTCTTTTCAAGTGCATGTGCAAATAATCCATTGCAGAAAAATCTACCGTTGTTGATTAAGACTCAAAGGCAGCAAATACTTTCACTGACATCTGTAAAGAATCGGTGCAGCCCACATGTTCTCACTCATAAGTGGGTGTTGAACAATGAGAACACCTGGACACAGGGAGGTGAACATCATAAACCACGGCCTGTCAGAGGTTGAGGGGGCGAGGGGAGGGATAGCAGTGGGTCAGGGAACTGGGGAGGGATAACATTAGGAGAAATACCGAATGTAGATGACTGGAAGATGGATGCAGCAAACCACCATAGCACGTGTATACCTATGTAACAAGTCTGCATGTCCTGCACATGTACCCCAGAACATTAAAAAAAAAGAATCGGTGTGGCAAACACTCATTTTCTGATGACCACAAACTTAAAGTAACCTGATGTTTACCCCAGTTTTCTGTTTCTCACTGGGCAGAACAGTGAATACTATTTACAATTTGCTTACTTTGTGCCAGGCAATTATAAATGTTACTTCACTTAGCCCTGCAACAAATGTTCAAAGTAGACATTAAGAAGTAGGTATATGAACAAAGGATGGAGAGAAATGAGTAAATGGTTCTTAGTGTCATTTTAGATAGGCCAATCAGAAAAGGCCTTCCTGAAAAGATGACATCTAAATGAAGAATTCTGATCCTGTTAGAAAAAAAAAAAAACTACTGTTACCACAATGACGTTATCAGTTAGGATCTACATGCAGCTATTAGAAACAGAAACTCAATTTCAGAAATCCAAAGAAATTAGAAGTTCTTTTATTCATATGTAGAGAAAATTCAGAGGTAGGCAGTTCTGGGCTATTTTATTAACTCTACAATCATCAGGAACTTAGTCTTCTGTGGTTTCATTATGCATTCTTAGTGCATGCTTTCAACCTTAAAATTAGCCTTATGTCTAAGATGGCTGCTGGAGCTCCAGCTATTATATTTACATTTGACACAGGCAGTAAGAGGAAAGACAAAGTGTCATATCTCCCTAAGGAGCTCCCCTAAGTCAGCGGGCGTCTTTTAAGTGTTAACTAAAGACCTCTGCTTACATGTCATTAACTGAGGTAAGCTTGAAAATGTGGGCTTTAGCTGGTAGCAAAGCCATCCAGAATAAAATTGGGATTTGACTGGTGGAAAGGGGAGAATGATATTGTGTGAGGAGTTATCAGGCTTTGATTCAGAGATGTGAAAAAAAAAAAAATCTGAATTCTGTCTTAGTTTGAATTCACCCAAAAACAGGACCTGAGACTAGTTTATTTAGGAGGAAATCTTAGGAAGTAAGGGAGTTGGAAAATGAAAGCACAGTTGCCAGGTTCAGCAAATAACAATATAGAAAGCCCAGTAAATTTAAAGTTCTGATTTTTAAAAAGCCAGTAAGTTTTTAGTATAAATATGCCCAGACCTTGCATGAGAAATACTTATACTAAACAAATTATTCACCGTTTATCTGAAATTCAGACTGAGCTGGGTTAGCTGGCAGCCCTAGCAGGGAACAGAACCAATGAATGGTGCGATAATAAATAGATTATCAGTGTGGAAAACTGAGGTTCCAACTGGGCTGGGCACCTTCGGAGAAAACATATAAAATCTATCTTGGGGCCAGGCACGGTGGCTCATGACTATAATCCTAGCACTTTGAGAGGCTGAGGTAGGCAGATCACCTGAGGTCAGGAGTTCGAGACCAGCCTGGTCAACATGGTGAAACCCCATCCCTACTAAAAATACAAAAAAAAAAAAAAATTAGCTAGGCATAGTGACACATGCGTGTAGTCCCAGCTACTTTGGATGCTGAGGCAGGAGAATTGCTTGAACCCCAGAGGTGGAGGTTACAGTGAGCTGAGATCACGCGCTACACTCCAGCCTGGGCAACAGAGTGAGACTCTGTCTCAAAATAAATAAATAAATAAAATGTATCTTAGAACTGAGCTTCAGCAGGACAGAAAGCCTCAGGCATTTTTCTATGGACTCTCATCACAAGGGCAGCAGTAACAACTCTTTGGCTTTTCAGAATTGTTCTGACTTGTGACCAAGCAAGCTCCTACTGCTTGGGAAGGAAGCACTCCAGCAAAGAAACAGAGAGAAGCAGGCATTTAAAGTGGGAAGCATTCCACAGGGTACCTGAAACTGCCCCCCACGGGAGCACAGAATTCAGAAGTGAGCCCTGGGGACATGCCGCAGGGCATCAACAGAGTCAGCTAGGCTCTCTTTTCGTTAGCTCTCTTGCTTTACTTCTGCTCACAAAGAATTCTGTGATTGTCATACGGCTTCCTAAAAGTTACAGGGAGAGAGTGGCTCAGGCCTGAGACTCCATCTGTGGCTTTCAATGCGCAGCAATCATTGAACACTCTGCTCTTTTATATTGGCCATGTGAGCTCAATGTATCTGCTCCTAAGAAATGTACTTCCTTTTGGGGTGCGGACAATGTATGTGTCTGGACCAGTAAGACTGTGGAACAGGCCTCCAGACAGTGCCAAGGTGCTGTTACAAAGAATGGTATCCTCGGGAGCCTCCTGAGAGATAGCAGGCTTTCTCCTCACAGCCTTGCAACCTGGAAACAGTATTTCAATGGTTGTGTCACATTTCCTCTATTTTGGATTTTTACAATCTTCATTTTCCAGATGGGCAGGTTGAATTTCTGGTGTGGACACTGCCCCACAAAGAGCTCATCTTGTGTGAATTACTAGGTAAAGGCTTTGACTTTAAACCTTAAGTCATTCGTAGCTTAATGAAAAGCACCTGGTAATTATATACTCCTTCATATTTACAAAGTGGGGTCTTAGATTGATTCAGTGGGGGCTCACATTTCTTAGCAGAGTTTAATTAGCAACAGAAAAAGTGTGAAGTTTCTTTCAGGTCTGCGTCTAACTCTAGTAGCTACTACAAAGCGTTCAGGGGTATGGTGTGAAATCAGAATGTTGTGTCTCCTTCTTGGAGTGGGTAACTCAGGAGCTGGAGAAAGCTACGCTTTAATGCATAAATATGCTTGAGTTATACGTTTAAAATCTGCTTAGAATATATGTTAGCCTAGGTTCTTCAGGAAGCAGATCCACTTTTCCTACTTCACTTACCTTGCCTACTTCACTGTGTTGCAGGTTTTACCCTCAAAGTACTCCCTCCACAAATTACTTGGCAAGAATCCTAAGACAAGCTCTGAGACAGGTGAGCCTGAGAGGCTCTAAGGTACTGCCTAAGAGGGAAATTATGTAGACTGAAAGAACGAATGAATTATTTTCACTAGGGGACCTGGTCTAATAGAAATAATTTCACATAGACATATTGGTGACAGTTTCCTGTCACTTTAAACTATAAATACTATAAATACCAGTTGGCTAAACTTTCAGTTCTTAGTTTTAAGAACCCTAACTTTATTCATAGAATAAAATGATTAATATGCTATTAGGTGCTGCACAACTTCTATTAGGCGGCAACCTTCAAGCAAGAGTATCTAATAGCAAGTCCATCTTTTTGCTGGGATTTGCTGGCATGCAAACTTCACTGGCTAATTTTAATTAGAATCATAGAATTTTATAGCTCGAACAAATTTTAGGGATCATGTAACTCAACTCTCTTAGGTTACAAACAAACAGAAGCCAACAAAATCCAATTATTGCCCAGGGTCATTCAGCTACCAAACGGCAGAAATACGGATAATAATCCATTCTCGCAGGTGCAAAATCCAACAGTGTTTTCACTGAACCACGTTATCTGTCCTTTACCAAACTTTATATGATTCAGATGGAGGACACAGAAAGAGGTTCCAACTGTTTCTTTCATTACTCATTGAGTCATATCACAGAGTTTATAAATGAGTTACATTAGTATTTGCTTTCATCTAGTAATGAGTTTGTAATGTTAACTTATAAACTCATCCTCTGTTCCTGTTCTTTTTCTCTCTGTATAAGCTTCAGCCAGTTACTACAAATAACAATAAGCATATAACTATCCACTGGAGGGAAGAGCTTACAGGCAGAACCACCAACATTGTGTTATTTCAGTTAAGATATGGCTGGAATTTGCCTAAACTAGACTAAATGAACTCAATTCCAATAAGGCTTAGGTTGTCTCCAAACAGAATGAATGTTATGGATAGAAGTATTGCTGCACACATATGTCCACATATACCTTGTCTTTTACCTTGAAAGATGGAATTACAGAAAATAAAAAAGAAATCCTGTAGAGCCCAGCCATTTCCCTGTGATCTAACAAAATCACTGTTTCCTTTTTCTTAATTATAGCTATCTGAGCACAGTGACCTTTATATCCATTAGGTTGATCTTCAAACACAAGCAGACTTGCCAGTCTTGAAAGATTACAAACCCCAAAGCCACTGGACATTTGTTTCTTATTGAATTTTTTGTCTCAGTTTGCAACAAAAGTGAGACCTCCTAAAGGAAAGGTTTCTGTCTTAAGTGATATAATTTGGCGACTGGGAATTTACATTAGATTCCCCTCTGTAATGAACAGTTTTATAGCAAAAGGGAGAACATTCCCCCCTCAGGTGTCCAGGGCTAATGATGTAATCTTTTCCCTAATGATATCATGGCAGTGACTGCCATTTCCTTGTTCATAGTAAGTCTTAAAAAACCAGTACTTTTGTTTACTTCCACTGAACATCTGGGAAGGAGGGATAAAGTTGTAACAGTTGAGAAAGGTCCATTTACCCTATTAAGCGCTAGAAAAGAGAGCCTTCGATGGCTTCAATTTTCAGCCTGGTTATTTCTGTAGTTCCTCTGTTGAAAAATTTCAACCCCATATTAAATTGAAGATGGTTTATCATTATTCTCAAACCTCCCAAATGATCCATTACTAACATCCAATTCAATCTAAGAGTGATAGTTATGTTAATAAGTTATATGCTCCTGAAGGGCACATAGCACTTGGTGTGGTTGTATTGAGAGCCCTCTTCTAAGTCACAGACTGCCAACTTCTCATTGCATCCTCACATGGAGGAAAGAGAGAAAAAAACAAGTCTCTTATGTCTTCATTTTTTGCTTGAGACAGAGCCTCATTCTTTCCTCAGGTGAGAATGCATTGGTGCAAACATAGTGCACTGTAGCCTTGAACTCCTGTGCTCAGGTGATCCTCTGGCCTCAGCCTCCAGAGTAGCTGGGACTACAGGCACACATCATCACATCTGACTAATTTTTTAAATTTTTTGTAGAGACAGGTCTCACTATGCTTCCCAGGCTGGTCTCAAACTCCTGGCCTCAAGTGATCCTCTGGTGTCAGCCTCCCAAAGTGTTTGGATTATAGATGTGAGCCCCCATGCCTGCCCTCTCACATTTTTCCATAAGAGCAGTGATCCCATTCATGAATGCTCCACACTTATGAGCTAATTGCTTCCCAAAGGCTTCACTTCCAAAAATTACCACAATGGGAGTAGGATTTCAACATATAAATTTTGAGGGCACACTAACATTCAGTCCATTGCACCCTCTGTAGACATCATACTAATTTATATTTCCCTCAGCAATAGATGGATTTATCATTTTCTCCACATTCTTTCCCATAAATTATTGTGGTATTTTTTTTTACAGTCTGATAAGTGAAAATCGTACCTGCTATTCTTAATTTGCATTTGATTAAGACATATTTAAATGACATTTATGTTTGTATTCCTTAATTGTTAATTCATTGCCTGTCAGTTTTCCACCATTTTCCTATTTACTGGGGCTCTTTACATATTCATTAAAGAGAACCAATGTCATGGGTACCCAGAGTATTTTTATATAGAGTATCTCCACTTCTGCAACACAAAATATTGATAAAGTAGTTTTGTTTCCCAAAAACTACTAGCTTATAATGGAATTCTACTGTGTAAGCTTTAGTCAATGCCCATAGTTACATAACAGTAGTTACCCAAAGCATGGATTATTTCTGTTTATTCTTCCATTGTCAAGTCAGCATTTCCCAAAATTTATTCAATGGAACATTAAGTATATATAATTCATAAGAAGGGGGCAGATGGAGTAAAATAAGAAATACACTATAGACAAATAATCTTGATTTAAACATAGTTAATTGAAATTCTTTCTTTAAGGATTAATCCAAGTCTTAATATGCTAAATCTTTATGAAACGAGCATAGTATAAACATTTCAAAATTATTTGCCTGCATACCTACCTCTTGACACTAGTATTCTGCTAAACACAGTTTGGGAGGTGGTCCTTTAAAGACTTTTACTTTGATTATGACTATTATTAAATTGTTTGCTTTATAACGAGCCTTGAATTTCACAAGTAACAGCAAATACTTTTCATGCTATTATTCCTGATAATCAAATTTTAAGTTGTGACAATAAATCATTACCTGGTAACATCGTTCATTCGTGCTATGGTTTTAATGTATGTGTCCCTCCAGAATTCATAATTTAGAACTTAAACCTCAAGGGGATGGTATTAACAGATGGGGCCTTTGGAAGGTGGAGCCTTTGGGCAGGCCATAAAGGCTCCACTCTCATGGATGGGATTTGTGCACTTACAAAAGGGCTAAAGGGAATGAGTTTATTCTTTCTGATTTTCTGTCTGTCTCCCTATAAGGAACAGCAACAAGGCACCATCTTTGAAGCAAGAAATAGTCCCTCCCCAAACACTGAATCTGCTAACACCTTCCTCTTGGACTTCTGCAACTGTGAACAACATATTTCTGTTGTTGACAAACTACCCAGTCTAAGATGTTTTGCTATAGCGGCCCAAACAGACTAAAACAATTTGATTTTCTAATTATTTCTTCACAACACAAATATTAAGTTGTGATCCGCCTCCAAAGACATATGTTTGCATGTTGGAGCATGTTATGAACTCCTCATAGATCTGAATACATTTACTGTTTCCTCAGTAGTTCATGCTTATGGAATTCTCATGGGACCTGTGGAGACAAACATTGTGCCCAATGTCCTCAGGGAGAAGCCAGTGCTCCTGGCTCCCTCTACCCCCTCGCATCCCACCCAACACAGCAGCACCTAGGGCCCGATAAAACCAGCCATGCAGCCAAGTGCATGACAGCGACCCCTGCAGGCTGTTGAAGGCCCCACAGGAAAGGCTGAGTGGGAGGGGATTGTTCAGGCTGACCTGACCCTGTATCCAGCCCCCTTCCTCAAGCTGTGGGGTCTGAGCTCGCCTGGCTCTGGGACTTTGACACATTCACAGTATGGTTCAGTAAAGTCCTTTGGGAGCTGGCCTTTCTCTCCTCACTCAGGCCACTAATCCTACCCCAGCCCCAGACTGGGATCTGGGGACACAGAGATGTGGCCCTACCTACCCGGAGCATACAGTGAGTGGGGTGGGGGGCAGGCTATGGGCCCAGAAAGCTCCAGGACAAGGCAGAAAGTGCTCAGTACCCTGAGAGGGAGCAGAGAAAGATCACTGAGGCCCAGAGAAGGAAAGAAGGCAGGGAGAGCTATGTGGAGGTGATAGTGTCGGATAAACCTTGAGGAAGGGCACACTGGGAGGAGGAAAAAGCATGAGCCAAGGCACAGAGAGTGTGGAGGCATGGCGGGGACAGTAAGGGCCAGTGCTCATCCATGAGAACAGATGCGAATCAGAGGCCCAGGTACCCCTATCTGGACAGGGTGGTGCTCAGGAGGGGTGGCTGGTGTAGGCCTGCTCATGTGGGGTTTGAGAATCCTCCTGTGTTTGGCAGCTCCTTGGGGATGGAGTACAGCCTCGTGCATCCCTGTCCACCCAGCATAGCACCTGCCTGCACGCCAGAGCCCCACCTGTTTCAGCATGTCCCCTTATCATCCCTGGGGCAGCCTTTCTGGGGGGGCTCCCATTGCTCCCAGGTCCTTCCTGCCTCCCAGGTCCATGTCCAAGTCCTCAAGTCAACCAAACTGAACTCCTCCAGCATCCAGAGACAGCTGGGAGGGTGTGGTGGGGGTCCCTAAAGGAATTGAGAGGGAGATAGGTCCAGCAGAGGGGAAAGTTCTGGGGCAGTTGTCTCTCTCCACTTCACGAGAATCACTTCCCACCATCAGAAGTCAATCTGCTCTTTCCTGAGAAGAGTCTGGGTTGGGCGAGTGTAAAATATGGTTCCCTAGAACTTAAAGAAAATCCTGACCAAAAGTTTCAGCATTTGAGTTTCCCCAGCTCTTCACAATTTTTATGTGGCTGGAAACTCACCAGCTTCTATCCCATTTCCCACCTCCTTCTTGCTAAGGATGGTGGCCCTGAAGTGTTCTGGAGGTGCCTTGTTTTGGAGGCCTGGGACCCATTTGTTGAGAGGGGTGGTGAGGGGGGTCAGAGTCTTCTCAGGCACTATTTCCACCTTAGCTTCTCTAAGCACCTATCCAGGCTTGGCCCTGAAGCAGGTCTATGTCCTCACAGGATGATGCAGAAGACACTGCAGTGTCTTCCATGAAATCGGTCCCTGGGGCCAAAAAGGTTGGAGACTGCTGGTCTAGAGACTCCGGGTTTCATTTTCACTTCTACACTGAGCCACAGAACGAAGTTCTCTCTCTTGGGGCCATTGTTAATCAATGCAGCCCAGAGAGGAGACATAATGGATCCTTTCCATCCAAGTGGTTCTTAAACTCTTTGTGATAATAAGTTTATAAATACTCTCCTGGGAAAATAAATGCACAAAACATTGCCCACAATATTTGGGGGTCATGGACTCCTAGCAACCCTTCATGGATCTTCAAAGGAAACATAGGGACTCCTACATGGGAGAGACATTAGTGGTAAAATAGATTACTCAGCTCTTTCTCTCTTTCATGGAAATGTATACTATCTTTTCTTTTCCTTTTCTTTCTTTCTTGTTTTCTTTTTTTTAATGTTTTAAAGTTTTCCTTTCAGGAAAAACACTTTAACAAGAGCAGTGTGATTTGGACTACTTTGATCTGTCATACCCTTGGGGGTACCTGCTTTTCCCATCCTGACATGGGGACATAGCTCTCTTATCTACTGACGGGGAGCATATCAGGGCTGTCATCCTCTGCCAAAGCTCCCACAATCTGTTCAGGTGCCTGGCATGCTTTGATAACCTTTAACCTCTGTAATTTCATGTGTCTCCCATAAGAGGTCATTGACTCTCATCACCAGAATGTCAGGAAGAAGGTGGAGCTTGCAGCACCTTCCTTGTAATATTATGGGATGGAACGACTGCTGTCCAGGAGATCTATTCCACTGGGGAACAATGAGTCAATTTATTTGAAAATTTCTCACAAACAAAATCTGGTATAACCAAGTAGCAGCCTATGGAACAATACTAGACAAATGTTTATTTACTTCTGTCTTTGAGGCCAGTATTAAAACTAAGAATTTTGTTTCACAATAACGTGGTATTTCACAGTTCCTCATCATTCTAATTCTGATGTTCTACTTCGCTTCCCATTTGCCAAGACTGATCAGAAGAGTCTTGTTTTCAAATATCTCTCCCTCTGAATTAGACTGTAGAAAAGCCCCAGGGGCTTATATGTCCCAAGATATTGGAGAGAGTCCTGGGCCCAAGATTACCATGGCCACTGCAGAAATCCACGATTCCATTCAAAAGCAGGCTGGACACAAGATCTACACTAAAGGCTTCTGATTTGTGCTTAATCACTTTCCAGTATCTTTAGAAACACAATGCTAGTCTCTTTCTTTCTTGCACTGGACAAGCGGTGTAGGGGAAAGAAGATACTTTTTGGGTCACCAAGTGTGACTACAGCAGCAAACAAACAAAACAAAATATTAAGACTCAATGTTACATATGTAGCAGCTTTTCATGTCGCCTTATCAGGATGACTACTGACCATCTGGTTAAAGAAAGGTCCTGAGTCCCTTTCTCTTGGGACTCTATAGAAATGTCCTGTGCTATTTGAACTGCTGCTCAAACTGGGCGGATAAGACACTGAGAGAGTATATGATTGTCAGGGACTTAAGGAGATATTGTTTTCTTGATAAATTATAGAAATTTCTGCAATCACTTGGTATTTGGTAGATTCCATATTTGAATTCTATTAATACATTTTTTTGGATTGCAGGGAAAGGTTATTCTTTCCATTCTCACCATGCCCCCACAGCATATTATTATTTATAATAATGTTTTAAAGTGTCTTATACTTCCGTTTGTTTTATTTTTATTTTTTCAGGTGGGCCACTGATGCATAGAAAATAACTTTACTGCTAAATAAATGCTCTTTGGAAATGACAAGTCACTAATGTACTAAAAAAATGTTGTATTGTTGCACGGATTGCAACTGCTGTGATGATTGCGGTATCTTACATTATACCTCATACTTCCGTTAAGTTTCCATTCGACAGCTGAGCAAAAGAGGAAAGAACGAGTGATAGATGTTGGATCTCCAGCAGAAACTATACAATCTTGAGAACTGAAGATGAGAAGCCAACAGGCCTTAGTCCTAATGAAAGTGTCCTTGACAATGGCCTCATATCTCAGTTTCTCCATCCTGAGAAGATTAATGGCATAGCAGCTCTGAAACTTTAGGAGGGCAAGTTTGAAATATCTGTGGTTCTCCTTTCCTTAATACGTCTCCTCTCATTTCCTTCCAGTTTCCACTGAGTGACAACCAAGGAAGGACCCTAAGAGACAGGGAAGATAGAGGTTGGGATGGGGGTGACATTGCTTTTCCTTCTTTCATAGCTTGATTTCTGCTTTACCCTTTTTCTTCTTTTCTCGGGTATCACTCTCTTCTTTGGGCACCCCATGTGTGTCACAAGTAATTTCTCATGTTACCAGTATCACGCACAAACATTCTTATGTGGCCTCTTCCTCTACTCTACTGGACTGCTTCTAGCCATCATTTTACTTTATTTTCATACAAAAGGGCTTGGAATGTTGTAGTTTAAATAAGGATGAGAGGCTACAACTGGAATTTACAGAGTGACTAGTTAAATGTGTGTATTTATTTCCTAAGGGTGCCACAAACCAGTGACTTAAAACAACAGACATTTATTCTCTCACAGATCTGGAGGCCAGAGTCCAAAATCAAAGGTTGGTGGCACTGCTCTTCCTCTGGAGGCTCTAGAGGAAAAGCCTTCCTTGTTTCTTCCAGCTTTGTGTAGAAGCTGCATCAGCTCAGTCTCCTCAGTCTCCCCAGTCTCTGCCCCTGTCTTCACATGACCTTCTCCTCTACTCTGTGTCCGTGTGTCAACAAGAATGCTTGTCATTGGATTTATGGCCCACTCAGACAGATCAGGATAATCTCATTTTGAGATTCTTACATCTGCAACACCTTATTTCCCAAATAAGGTCACATTTCCAGGTTCTGACGTGTGTGAACAAACGTTTGTTTGGGGCCACTACTCCAAACCCAAAGCCATGTGTATTAATAATTCACGAAATCTGTTAGGTAGGCAACAGAAACTCCAGTTTACAGATGAGAAAACAAAGGTCCAGGATTGTTAATGAACTTGATAGGAAGTGGTGAACCCAGAATTCAAGTTTAGGTCAATGTGACATTAAAGTTTACTAAACTGTATCTAAAAAGTACACCAGTTTTTGTTAACTAATAATCTTCTTTGTGGCATCCAAAGGTAGACACAAAACCACCCCAACAAAAGGGAGATATTAATATCTCTAGTAAACACAAAGTATTCTCTAACCTAATACATTTTATTTCACTTTCTGCTACAACGAACTTTCCAGATACAGTCTCATACATTAAAAGAAAAAAGCCAAAATTTTAATTTATTAAAAAGTCTCTATTAAAAGTAAAAATGGCATGAAAGCACGTTTTAAATTTCTGACATAAGATGGGGAGAAAACAGGTAACTGTGCCTCTTCATTTCTGTACATTAAAAAAATTGGGGTCCATGACCTCAGACGTATTCTCTGCTGAATGGAATCTGAAAATCAAAGAACTTCGGCCAACTGGCTCAATTTTTCTGTATTAGAGGAGGACACACTGGCAGTTTTTCCAGCACACAATCCAATATTTCCACTGACCTTCTGAACATGTCCACATGGATATCCTGACGTCACTTCAAATTCAACTCCAGCATCGGTTTTCTCCCAGCATTGCTATTTCTACCTCCTTCCGCTGCTGTCCTCATGCTCCCATTTACCAAGCTAAGAATTATTTGACTCACGGAATTTTGTTGCTCTTTTTTGCATGCATTCCTTTATTCCCTGAATGTTTTGAATATTTCCTCTGGGCCAAACACCATGCTGGGCACTGGAGATAAAAACCTCTAAAAAGGCAAACATAATTGTGCCCTTCTGGGAGCTGATAGTCTAGAAAGAAAAACTGACACTGAGCACATAATGATAAATTTGAATCTTGATATAAAAGAGAAAGCAAAGGTTCAAAATAGAAGAGTGCTTCTGAAGTATCAAATTTATTCCTTTCTCCTCTGCCCTGCTTTTATTATATCCTTTATCATACCTATTTTTTCCCCCTGAAGGTCATCCTAGAACCTTTATTCTATTAACGTGTAAATTTATTTGGCTATGGGTTCTATTTTAAAAAAACTTATTGCCATAGGTTTATGGGGAGCAGATGGTATTTGGTTGCATGAATAATTTCTTTAGTGGTGATTTGTGAGATTTTGGTGCAACCATCATTCAAGCAGTATACACTGAACCCAATTTGTAGTCTTTTATTCTTCACCCTCTTCCCATTCTTTCCCCAAGAGTCCCCAGAGTCCACTGTATCATTCTTATACCTTTGCATCCTCATAGTTTAGCTCCCACTTATAAGTGAGAACATACAGTGTTTGGTTTTCCAGTCACTCAGAACAACACTGACTTCTTGAGGTAGCCCCTCTGCCTTTAGTCCAATCTCCTATTACCCATCCTGCAGGCTACTCTGTACTGAAACTTCTCATGCCTCCCCTAATCATGTTACTCTCCTCTCATGAGCTTTCAATAACACCTTTTTGCTTACAGACTCTAATCTTTTATGTGGCATTTAAGACTTTCCTTTATGTGAACCCAACCCCTTTCAATCCTGAATAGAGATTTTGAGGAAGTTGGGGAAGAGGCTTAGGGTTCTCCCTTATATTGGGAGCCTGGTATTGCTCTATAAGAAGCCCTATTACTTCTGTAACAGTCAACCTGCCCACTCATTAATCTATCCTAAGATATCTGACTCATCCCAAAACTGAACCTTTATTCAAACTATTCTCCCAAGTATGCCCCATTTCGTCTTCCCTATCTCTCAAAATGCTATCCCATTTTGAAGTTAAAGAGCATTACTCTAAAACTTCCCTGACCCCAAGGTCTTCATCTCTTTTCCCTGAAATCAACATATTCATTGTCACACCTTTGGGTGAGGGAGTTCAATTGGACTCTAGGATGTTATTCTTCTGTGTGTGTAATTATGAAGTATCTCCACAGTGAGAATGTGGGTTTCTGAAGAAGGACTAGTACTGGAGTCTCTGTTTCTTTGCCACCTGCACCTTCCGATGAGTAAGCAGCCAGTATTTTATATAATCATAGAGCTTTAGAGCTGGGGTCTGAGCATAATGAAGTTAGAGAGGTAAAGGATATGCAGCTGGTCAGTGGTATGAGTCAGAGCAGAATCTCTTGCTAATGGACAATGCTCTTTTTGAATAATGAATGAAAGAATGTAATAAATAAATAAATACAATGAAAAAAGTTTTAGTCTTACTGAGTTAGTTCAGCCAGTGCTAAACCCTTTCTAAAGCATTTTGTTGCTCCACTGACGCTGTGGTTTCTACAGGCACATGGCTATAACCATAGGTATTAGGTTTGAATTCTGTTACCCATCTTGACATCATTGCTGCAGCTGTTGACTCCTCCCACCCACTGCCTACCTCCCATACACACTCTGATTTATTCTTGGCTATAAGTAGGGAACTTGAATTCAAAGCTGTCAGTTCAATTTTCCATGCCTGAGATTTGCGCTGTAGAAACACGGGGAGACACAACCCCACATTCTGTCTATGTGTGAGGTAGGATATTGTGTGAGATGAAAAAGGCAGTGGGAAGATGATATACTCTGATATCTCCTGCCTTTGAGACAGCTGGGGTTGGTTCCAATATTTTATCGAGCTCTGAGCTGTCAATCAGGAACCCAGAGGTGGGACAGGGGCACCCCAGGAAATCAAAGCAAACTCAGTTATTACCTATCTGCTGACAATGTCAAAAGCATTTCATTCCTCAGTTCTTCACAGAATGGGTTAGGGGAATGAAGGCTGTGAAGAAATTAAAAGCGTGAACATTTTTAATGAGTGCAATTATTGAATCATCAGTCACACAGTCCATCTGCTTCAGAGCATTCCAGTGACTAGTGATATTCTAAAATACTGCACTGCATTTTCACATTCATGTAATCACATAAATGTTCTTTAAGGAACAGCTAATGATGTTCATATATCATGCTTATCCCTTCTATAACTCAGCATTCTCCTTTTGTCTGTTTCATTTTATTAGTCACTAATTTCACATTCTGACATCAACTTGGTGGGAATTTGCTGGCAACTGCATGAGTAAGAGGCTGCCCAGTGACATTAAATACTGTGTTATGGAATATTCATTGCTGGAGATAAACTAATGCAAAATTTATTTCAAAGGTCCTGTTTAGCTTGGAGTTTTGAGAGCAAAATGAACTTGGTGTCAGGGCAAAGAGAGAGAACTCATTTTTAAAGTCTTTTTCCAGAGATGATTAATCTACTGAAGAGAGAGGCGAAGCAATGACAGTGTGTCAGTGAGAACACTGGGTTTGCTGGGGCTCAGATACCTTTGCAAATTAGAACTTTGGGAGAAGAAGGGTGAAGATGGAATTCAGGGGAAAACTACTATACCAAAGGAATGAAATGTGAAAAAACAGTAAGACTGAAGTAGTTTGGGTTTGGTAAGAGCTGAATTGTGTCCCTCCAAAAGAAATGTGGAAGTCTTAATCCCCAGTACCCATAAATGCGACCTTATTTAGAAATAGGCCTTTGCAGATGTAATTGAGTCAAGATAAGTTTATTGAGGTAAGCTTTTAATCTAAAGTCTAAAGACGTGAGTTTTTAAATCTCATGTCCCCATAAGATGGAAAGACAGCCACGTGAAGACACAGATGCACAGGGACAGCACCATGTGACAGAAGAAGCAGAGACTGAAGTGATGCAGCTGCAAACCAAGTGACTCCTGGGGCTACCAGAAGAAGAGGCAAAGAAGGATATCCCACTGTATACATAGGACACATTTCCTGTATCCAATCTTAAGTCGATTGACACTTAGATTGCTTCCATACACAATGGAATACGATAGAGCCTTTTAAAAAAAAAATTATGTTATTTGTCATAAATGAATGAATGTGGAAGACATTATGCTAAGTGCAATAAGCCAGGTACAGAAAAACCAATACCACATGATCTCACTTATATGTGGAGTCTAAAACAATTGAACTCATAAAATTAGAGAGTAGAATGGTGGTGACCAGAGGCTAGGGGGTGAGGTGGAGATGGAGAAAGGGGAGATGTTGATCAAAGGGTACAAATTTTCAGTTAGAGGAAATAAATGTTAGCCATCTATTGCATAGAATGGTGACTATAATTAACAAAAACATATGGCATATTTCAAAATTGGCAAAGAAACAGATTTTTAAATTTCTCATTACAAAAAATGGTAAGTATCTAAGGTGATGGCTACGTTAATTAGCTCAATTTAATCATTCCGCAATGGAAACTTATATCAAAACATCACACTGTGCCCTATAAATCTATACAATTATTATTTGTCGATTGAAAACAAAATTTTTGTAAAATACAATGAAGGATCCTCCCTTAGAGACTTCAGAGAGATTGTTCTCCTGCCCGATACCTTAACTGCAGATTTGTTTCTTCCAGAACAGTGAAACAATAGCTTACTATTTTTTTGAGTAACCCAATTTGTAGCACAATACTTTGTTATGGCAACCCTAGGAAGTTCATGCAAGGCATAAAGACAGTTGCTGTGATTTAGATCTCTACATATTAGACATTGATCAAGCACTTGACCATCTGTGCCTCATACTGGGCTCAGCACTGCAAAGCTGGTTAAGGAGTTATGGTTCCTTTGCTTTGCTTAGAAGGTTAAAGTAACCCTGGTGTTACTTCTAGCAGCCTGTCCATGCAACGAAGGCCTTTCATCTTGTTGTTGATCACTGCATTGACTTTCGGGAAAATTTACTGGTCTCTTAGATGATAGTATCACCTGAGAACACCGATCCAGTTGAGATAATAGATTTGAAAAGCTTTTGAAAAAAAATCACCAGAGAGGACACAATAGTAAGTGTATCCAGCTGCAAGCTAAGGTTCTCAGAGGGTACTCAGAGCTACAAGTAGACAGTTATCTGCACACACGGCTATTGAATGGGGAGCTAGGTTCATACTGCAGTTCCCCACTTACTACCTCAGGTGAGTTACTTAATCTCTTTGTGGCTCAGTTTCTCATTTGCATTACCTTAAAACCATCTTGTACCATAGTAAATGCTTTATATATGCTACCCATTATTTTACATATAAGCATCTCTGCATGCTTATGAATAGATTTCTGTATAAAAGTGGTAAGTAAAATAATTTTCTAGGAAAATATGCTTTTTGGGGACTAGAATTTTTTGCATGCTGATGCATCTTTCTATCCATCAGAGATTCTTATGGGATGGGAAGACCACAAAATAACTTTGAAAATAAGTATTGTTGTTATTCAATGAATTCTGTAACATCTAGCAACCTAGTAGAGTCTGGAAAGAACAGAAACAGAGAAGAGAGGGGGATAAGAAAGCAAATAAGAGGGGTTTCCAAGATGGCCAAATAGGGACAGCTCTGGAATGTGGCTCCCAGTGAGAGAGACGCAGAAGCTGAGTGGTCTCCACAATTCCAAATGAGGTACCAGGTTCATTTTGTGTGTCTGGTTGGACAGTGGGTATAAACCAAAGAGGGCAAGTTGAGGCAGGGTGGGGCAATGCCCCACCCAGGAGGTGTGTGCAACTGACCAGAGGATCAAGGGCTCTCCCACTCCAGGACTTCGGTTCGGATACTGTGCTTCACCCAAGCCCTCTGCAACTCACAGAACAGGAGATCTTCACTGGGGTGAAAAGCCCCCACAAGCTGCCTGAACAGGGCTGAGCAGCACCTCCAGCAGTGCCGGGGCTGTCAGCACAGATTTAGGTGGAAGTACTGGCTGATGCCGAGAAAGCCTGCGGGATGGAGCTATCTGCCCCCCAAAAAGAAAGGGAACTGAAAGCAGGGAATCAGGCAATATGGCTGGGAGGATCCCTCCTTCACAAAGCCCAGCAGGCTGAATCCCTCTCACTTGAGAGTATCTCAGCCAACACATCAGTTAGAGCATGACCAGGGGAGAGCTCAGTGTGGGGAAGGACAGCTGCCATTGCAGAGGCGGACCTAATCTTCCTGAGTAAACAAATGACAGAAAATCTACGCAGCAGCTACACTGAATTCGTGACAGCCCAGCAGCACCTCTGCAGGCAAAGGAAAGGCCACCTCCCCAAGCAGCGACCTGAAAACAAAGCTAGAGAAATCCAAGAAAATGGGAAAAAACCAGCACGAAAAGGATCAAACCATCAAAGACCAGAATGTCTTGCCCCACCAAGGGAACACAACTCCTCATTAGCAAGGGAACAAGACAGGATGGAGAATGAATTTGACGAATTGAAAGAAGCAGGCTTCAGAAGGTAGATAATAACAAACTTCTCTGAGCTAAAGGAACATGTTCTAATGCAATGCAAAGAAACTAAAAACCTTGAAAAAAGGTTAGACAAAATGCTAACTAAATAACAAGCTTAGAGAAGAACATAAATGACTTGATGGAGCTGAAAAACAGCACAAGAACTTCACGAAGCATACACAAGTTTCGATAGCCAAATCAATCAAGCAGAAGAAAAGATATCAGAGACTGAAGATCAAGCTCAGTGAAATAAAATGACAAGGCAAGAAAAGAGCAAAAAGAAATTAACAAAGCCTCCAAGAAATATGGGATTATGTGAAAAGACCTAATCTATGCTTGATCTCTATACCGGAAGATGATAGGGGGAAGGTATCCAAGCTGGAAAACACTCTTCAGGATATTATCCAGGAGAACTTCCCAAACTAGCAAGGCAGGCCAACATTCAAATGCAGGAAATACAGAGAATACCACAAAGATACTCCTTAAGAAGAGCAACCCCAAGGCACATAATTGTCAGATTCACCAGGGTTGAAATGAAGGAAAAATTGCTAAGTATGGTCAGCGAGAAAGATCAGGTTACCCATAAAGGAAAGCCCTTCAGACTCACCGCAGATCTCTCAGCAGAAACCCTACAAGCCAGAAGAGAGTGGTGGCCAATATTCAACATCCTTAAAGAAAAGAACTTTCAACCCAGAATTTCATATCCAGGCAAACTAAGCTTTATAAGTGAAGGAGAAATAAAATCCTTTATGGACAAGCAATTGCTGAGAGATTTCATCACCATCAGGCCTGCCTTACAAGACCCAGAAAGGAATAACCAGTACCAGCCACTGCAAAAACATATCAAATTGTAAAGACCAATGACACAATGAAGAAACTGCACCAACCAAAGGGCAAAACATCGAACCAGTAACAAAATGGCAGGATCAAATCGACACATAACAATATTGACATTAAGTGTAAACAGACTAAATGCCCCAATCAAAAGACACAGACTGGCAAACTGGATAAAAAGTCAAAACCCATTGGTGTGCTGTATTCAGCAGACCCATCTCATGTGCAAAGACACACATTGACTCAAAATAAAGGGGTCGAAGAAGATTCACCAGGCAAATGGAGAGCAAAAAAAGCAGGAGTTGCAATCCTAGTCTCTGATAAAATGGACTTTAAAGCAACAAAGATCAAAAGAGATAAAGAAGGGCATTACATAAAGGTAAAAGGATCAATGCAACAAGAAGAGCTAACTATCTTAAATATATATGAACCCAATACAGGAGCACCCAGATACATAAAGCAAGTTCTTAAGAACCTACAAAGAGACTTAGACTCCCACACAATAATAGTGGGAGACTTTAACACTCCACTGTCAATATCAGACAGATCATCAAGACAGAAAATCAACAAGGATATCCAGGACTTGGACACAGATCTGGACTGAAACAACCAAATAGACATCTACAGAACTCTCCACCCCAAATCCACTGAATAGAAACTCTTTCTAGAACCACCTCACATGTACTCTAAAATTGACCACATAATTGGAAGTAAATCACTCCTCAACAAATGGTAAAAACAATGGAAATCATAATGAACAGTCTGTCAGACCACAGTGTAATCAAATTAGAACTCAGGATTAAGAAACTAACTCAAAACCGCACAACTTCATGGAAACTGAACAACCGGCTCCTGAATGTCAACTGTACAAACAATGAAATGAAGGCAGAAATAAAGATGCTCTTTGAAACCAATGAGAATGAAGACATAATGTATCAGAATCTCTGGGATACATTTAAAGCAGTGTTTAGAGGGAAATTTATAACAATAAATGCCCACATGAGAAGAAAGGAAAGGTCTAAAATCGACATCATATCATCAAAATTACAAGAGCTAGAGGAGCAAGATCAAAAAACTCAAAAAGCCAGCAGAAGACAAGAAATAAGTAAGATCAGAGCAGAACTGAAGGAGACACAGACACAAAACACCCTTCAAAAAAATCAATACATCCAGGAGATGGTTTTTTTTTTTTAGGTCAACAAAATAGAGTGCTAGCCAGATTATTTAAAAAGAAAAGAGACAAGAATCAAATAGATGCAAAAAAAAAAAAAAAAAAAAAAAAAAAAGTAAAGAGGATATCACCACCAAATCCACAGAAATACAAAAAACCAACAGAGATTACTACAAACAACTCTCTTGACAGAAACCAGTAAATCTGGAAGAAATGGATAAATTCCTGGACATGTGCACCCTCCCAAGATTAAGTCAGGAAGAAGTTGAAATGCTGAATAGACCAGTAACAAGGGCTGAAGTGGAAGCAGCAATCAATAGCCTACCAACCAAAGAAGTTCAGGTCCCAGTGGGTTCACAGCCAAATTCTACCAGATATACAAAGAGGAGCTGGTACCATTCCTTCTGAAACTATTCCAAACAATACAAAAAGAGGGAATCCTCCCTAACTCATTTTATGAGACCAACATCATCCTGATACCAAAACCTGGTGGAGACTCAACTGAAAAAAAATTTCAGCCCAATATCCATAATGAACATTGATGAAAAAATCTTCAATAAAATACTGGCAAACCGAATGCAATAGCACATCAAAAAGCTTATTCATCATGATCAAGTAGGCTTCATCCCGGGGATGCAAGGCTGGTTCAACATACACAAATCTATAAACCTAATTCACCACATAAACAGAACCAAAGACAAAAACCACACAATCATCTCAATAGATACAGAGAAGGCCTTCGACAAAATTTAACAGCCCTTTATGCTAAAACCCTAAATAAAGTGGGTATTGACGGAATGTATCACAAAATAATAAAAGCTATTTATGACAAACCCACAGCCAATATCATACTGAACAGGCAAAAACTGGAAGCATTCTCTTTGAAATCTGGCACTAGACAAGGATGCCCTCTCTCAACACTTGTATTCAATATGCTATTGGAAATTCTAGCCAGAGCAATCAGGCAAGAAAAAGAAATAAAGCATATTCAATTAGGAAAAGAGGAAGTCAAATTGTCTCTATTTGCTGAGGACATGATTGTATATTTATAAGACCCCATTGTCTCAGCCCAAAATCGCCTCAAACTGACAAGCAACTTCAGCAAAGTCTCAGGATACAAAATCAATGTGCAGAAATCACAAGCATTCCTATACACCAATAACAGACAAACAGAGAGACAAATCAAGAGCAAACTCCCATTCATAATTGCTACAAAAAGAATAAAATACCTAGGAATACAACTAACAAAGGATGTAAAGGACCTCTTCAAGGAGAAGTACAAACCTCTGCTCAAGGAAATAAGAGAGGACACAAACAGATGGAAAAACATTCCATGCTAATGGTTAGGAAGAATCAATATCATGAAAATGGCCATACTTCCCAAAGCAATTTGTAGATTCAACACTATCCATATAAAGCTACCAATGACCTTCTTACCAGAACTGAAAAAAACACTTTAAACTTCATATAGAACCAAAAGAGAGCCCACATAGCCAAGACAATCCTAAGCAAAAACAACAAAGCTGGAGGCATCATGCTACCTGACTTAAAACTATACTACAAGGGTATAGTAATCAAAACAGCATGGTACTGGTACCAAAACAGAGACATAGACCAATAGAACAGAACAGAGACCTCAGAAACAATATCACAAATCTACAACCATCTAATCTTTGACAAACTTTATGTACATAAGCAATGGGGAAAGGATTCCCTGTTTAATAAATGGTGTTGGGAAAACTGGCTAGCGATGTGGGAAAGCAGAAACTGGTCCCCTCCCTGATACCTTACACTAAAATTAACTCCAGATGGATTAAAGATTTAAACATAACACCTAACATCATAAAAACCCTGGAAGAAAACCTAGGCAAAACCATTCAGGACACAGGCATAGGCAAGGACTTCATGACTAAAACACTAAAAGCAATGGCAACAAAAGCCAAAATAGACAAATCAGATCTAATTAAACTTAAGAGTTTCTGCACAGTGGAAAAAACAATCATCAGAATGAACCGGCAACAAACAGAATGGGAAAAAATTTTTGCAATCTACCCATCTGACAAAGGGCTAATACCCAGAATCTACAAAGAACTAAAACACATTTACAAGAAAAAAGCAAACAAACCCATTTAAAAGTAGGTGAAGGATATCAACAGACACTTTTCCAAAGAAGTCATATATGAGGCCAACAAATGTGAAAAAATGCTCATCATCACTGGTTATTAGAGAAATGCAAATCAAAATCATATTGAGATATCATCTCACGCTAGTTAGAGTGGTGATCATTAAAAAATCTGGAGACAACAGATGCTGGAAAGGATGTGGAGAAATAGGAACACTTTTACACTGTTGGTGGGATTGTAAATGTGTTCAACTATTGTGGAAGACAGTGTGGTGATTCCTCAAGAATCTAGAAACAGAAATTCCATTTGACCCAGCAATCCCATTACTGGGTATATACACCAAGGATTATAAATCGTTCTGTTATAAAGACACATGCACACGTATGTTCATCGCAGCACTGTTTACAATAGCAAAGATCTGGAACCAACCCAAATGCCTATCAATGATAGACTGGACAAAGAAAATGTGGCACATATACACCATGGAATACTATGCAGCCATAAAAAATGATGAGTTCATGTCCTTTGCAGGGACATGAAAGAATCTGGAAGCCATCATTCTCAGCAAACTGACACAAGAACAGAAAATCAAACACCACATGTTCTCACTCATAGTCAGGTGTTGAACAATGAGAACACGTGGACACAGGGAGGGGAGCATCACACACTGGGGTCAGTTGGGGGATGTCTAGCAGAGGACAGTGGGGGGTAGGGAGAGTAGAGAGGGATATTGTGAAGAGAAATGTCAGATATAGATGATGGGGGGATTCAGGCAGCAAACTACCTTGCTATGTAAGTACCTAAGCAACAACCCTGCATGATCTGCACATGTACCCTGTAGCCTAAAGTACAATTAAAAAAAAAAAAGAAGGAAAAGAAAAGAAAGCAAATTAGCTTAATGAAGAAGTGTATGTATGGATATGTACATTTTTTGTGTGTCTGTGTACATTTTTTCTGTGTCTGTGTATATGTTTAGGGAGTTGGAAGTAGGGAGATAGACTCTGTCATAGAGATGGATACATTTTTACTGTTTCCTTCTGGATCTCTCTGGAACGTAACTGATTCCATTTATTTTTTACATAATGATCACAAAACCAATAAGGTAAGCCTACTTTTTAAAACCATGGTATTAATTACATAGAGTGAATTGTACAAATATTAAGTGTAGAGCTCAAGGATATTTTGAAATATTTTAGTAACCAATTGCCAAATCAAGATATATAACATTTCCATCATTTGAGAAAAGTTCTCTTGTACTTCTTTTAGGTCAATAGCACTTTACAGCAAGATGCTTAAGCGTATAATTAACATTATATAAATGAAATTGTAAAGTGTGTATTATTTTGTATCTGTCTTTTTTAGCTCAACATAATGTTCTGAATCTATCTTGCGGCATGTATGAGTAGTTCTTTCCTCTTCAATGCTAGGTAGTATTCTATTATATGATTATACGATAAACTGCATATTCTTTCTTTTTTGCATGGACTTTTGGGTTGTTTCTTATTTTCATAGTTCCAAATCCAAATAAGAAGAGTTAATTCAGTGGTCTTCAATATTTTTTTAATCAATTGTACTTTTTTTTTAGCTGAAATCTATGTAAAAGTGCAACATATATAAAATATATGAAACAAATTTACCCTAGATAAAAATTGGGGATTTGGAGATGCAGACTCTTAGTATAGCTTATTCCCATTCCTCCCATAGTCCTAATTTTTAAATTCTCTCTCAAAATAATAGAGTTCCATGGGAATATTTTTAAATAAACACCGTTTAACCATCAACTCATCCATTATATTTGTTTAGGACCAAAAAAAAATAACAAATTATGACACACATAATTTCAAAACCTCCACAACTCTTTAAGCAGTTGCTTCTTGAAAGAAGTGACATCCATCTACAGATGAGGATGCTGGCATAGCTAAAGGGCTCATCTCAGGTAACATAGCTAGGTTACCTTAACACATTACCTAAGGTAATGTGAGGGTGGAGACTTCATGCTGGACTTCCTGGTTAAGTCTGATTCTCTCCTCTCTGCTACATCAGACTTGATATCTGCTTGCATTACAGTCTATTTGCACAACCAAATTGTTGCTAGTATACTTAGAAATATGTGGATTTTTGTCAGTCTTTGTTGTGTTGTTTGACTTTAATTCAATAATAATTCCAAAAGCCTCTATTCAGCGCCTACAATGCAAGATACCCTATAGGGGATAGCAAGGCATCTGTGGACTATAAATTGTACTATTGGAGTTTCCTAAATGTAATAGTTTCCATACTCTAATCATGTCATCCATTAAACAAAAGAAACATTCCAGCTATAGCATTACATTCCTATTCATCTTGGAGTATTGAGAATTCTCATTTTTCCATTCAATGAGGGAAACAATAATGCTCCCACTGTCCTCATTCTATCTTTCATAATGTGGAATACTTTCATATATAATGATTCCCTGTAACTCTGGCTTTTATTAATTTAAAAAATACTTAAAAGTATAAAAATATTTACAAATATATTCCTATATAAAATCTCTTTATTGCTTCTGGGTTATGTATTAGAGTAACAGTCCCAGACAAGCCTCTGTGCAAGCATGGAGATCCAGTGTCTGAAGGTTCAGTATAAATCTCCAAATCTTTTGTCTTAGTTCATAATGAGATCTGGCACTGAATTAACATCTTTGGTTCATTGATGAAATAATTATTTGTGACATTTTCAAATACCCTAATTTGATGAAAAGAACACAAATCAAAGACTTCCCAAGATCGTCATTTCCTTACATAAAGATACCTGGCTCCCAGCTGGCAGTCAATAAACACTTGAGCTGTTGCCTTATTATTATTATTTTCATTACTTTTGATGTTTCTCTTGACCTCTGAGGTGGTTTCCATAAGAAAGGGTAACAATGCCCAAATACCTCTGGGTATTCATGAACACATACTCCAAGGTCAGTTTTCAAATAGATGAAAATCAGTTTGGGGCTTTTCTCTTTTCCCTGGCTTTGCAATGAGGGGCTTAAGAAGTGGTGGCTCAGCATTGGAAAAATTTGAGAATAAGTTCATTAAAAAGTTTTATGCCTTTAAAGAGAACACAAAAAAAGACTAATCTATGAGAAGAAGAGAATGCAAAAGTCCCTTGGGTTACCAATGGCTATAGAACCAGTGCTGCAAATGAGCCCTGAAATCTAAATTGGTTTAGAAATAGAAGAAACGGCAGTATTCAGTCCCATTTTACAATAAGCGCCACCACTTAGTGCTCTAGTTTGGCTTTTTATGTATTTATGTGAGTACACTGGGTGTCCATCTGGATCTTTTAATCTATCCAGTTATATGCTTGGGTGTGTTCTCTGCATAATATCCTTCCTCCCAGGCCTCTGGAAATGCATGAACAAATACTGACTTGGGGGACAAAGAATTTTTGCTGATTAGAGAACAAAGCAAGAGTGTTAAACCCAGCAGGGGATTCTGATTTGTCTGCCATGGAAGGGCTGAGTGTACACTTTTGTATTGTATCGGGCCTCCTTGGTTTTGGAAGTTTGACCTGCTGCACTCCCATAAAGGAATCACAAAGTCCTAGATGGCCAAGCACCACTCACTAAATTCAGAATCCTTGCAGTGGTGTAAAGAGCAACTTATTTTATCTTCAGATGCGGGTGCTGCATTCTTACACAAATCTATGTAGGCCCCTGGAATGCATCCAAAAGTAAATGTGACCACTTAAGAGAGTTTCAAGAGAAATGTTAGGCAAAGAGAGCCCAAAGCACTAACATCATCTCAATTTTTAACTCATCCAGGGAACTTCTAGGCATAACACGGTATTAGAAGTTGTCTAAACTAGTTGAGAATGTCGACTCTGGAGCTGTTCTACCTCAGTTTGTCTCAGTTCTATTGCTAAGTAGCTATAAAATCACTAATCTTGGGTGAGTCACCTAATCCCCAATGACTTAATTTATTTACATGTAAAATGGGCACGATAACAGGGGTACCTGTTGTAGATTGTTGCAAATATATATACAAAGGACATACTTTTATTGTTTTCCTTATACTTCTGTTGTTTTCATAAAATAAAGGCTTTATATGAGCAATTATTGAGGACTTTTTAATGTCCCTTTTTATTGAAAAAAAAGATGGGGGTAGGTAGTGAAAAATGTCATCTGTTTCTTTCTAAGAACACTCAACAAACTACAGACCTGTCTGTTGTAGTGGAATCTATCTGCAAGAGATACATTTATTTTGAACAGTTAATCATAAATACAACCTCTTTATATAGTGAAGTAAATAAATAATGCTTCTTTTATTTCAAGAGTCTGCACATGCTTCTTCTGGCGCTGACATCTTCTATCACTTTTTTCCTTTAATGCACTGTATCCATGGACAACTTTACTATCTGCTATGAGGTAGAGATCCTATCTATATTACTTATCTCTTTTCACCCAACTGAGCATAGCACACAGGAGCTACTTCATAAATATTTTGTTATTGAATAAACAAATTAATATATCTTCTATGTTCTTCCCACTTAAAGAGCCCCACCCTATTCATTCATTCAAACGCATCCCTACTCACACAACACACGTTCATACTTGGCTTTCCCTCTATCCTATCACCTCAAGTGTAACTCTTATTTATTCTTCAAACCTTACATCAAAACAGGTCTTCCAAAATGCCATTCTACATTTTGCCAACTAAATATGCTATACCCTTGAACTCTCATATGCTTTTTCTGTAACACTCTTAGTATACTTATGATTTCTTACCTTCATTACAATGATGCATGGAAATGGTACATATCTACAATGAACCCAAGAGGTCAGGCACTGATTTGTATCTTACACAGTGGCTGCTATACAAAACACATTTATTAAAAACTAAACAAAAAGCCTTTAATACATGTATTTTATTATATAAGAAATATATAGTTTAGCATGTATATGTTTACATATCCATTTCAAACCACTTCAGGCTACAATCTGAACTAAAAAGACTTTTATACTATGGGAACTGAACTTGTTTTCTAAACCCCAATTCCTTAATTTGGCCAACAGAAGGACCTAATCCATTCTGAAGAGTAGCTTCGCAACTGCTGACTTACTTAGTTTTTCAGGTCTTGCGAATGCTTGGTTATTATTAAACTTAACAGAATGTTAAGAGTGTCCCACAGATGTTTTTCAAAACACATTTCTTGATGTGAGTAGTCAGTTGTGCTATCTAATGATTATTGGTATCCTTCTAATTGTGATCCTACTCATGTCCCAGTTTGAAACTTATCTTGAATTGTGAGAATAGATAGCTCTCCTTAGCATATTTTTGCTGGCATATTCTTCAGAATATGTTCCATCAGCAAATAGCATAAACGTCGGATGATGAAGTCAGAGAATCTGTGAATTTGCCCCTGGGTTATGCGGCTACCTTAACCAGCAGCGGCTAGTTGGATTTAGAATATTCTATCAGATAAAGTCTGTTTTATCAGAGATGAAAATTGTAGCTTCTGTGTTTTTTTTTTTAAAACAGACTTTAAAGCAACAAAGACCATAAGAAACAAAGAGGGACATTACATGGTGGTGAAAGTATCAATGCAACAAGAAGAGCTAACGATCCTAAATATATATGCACCCAATACAGGAGCACCCAGATACATAGGGCAAGTTCTTAATGACTTACAAAGAAACTTAGACTCCCACACAATAATAATGGGAGACTTTAACACTACACTGTCAATATTACATAGATCAACGAGATAGAAAATCAACAAGGATATCCAGGACTTGAACTCAGACCTGGAACAACCAGACTTAACAAATATTTACAGAACTCTCCTCCCACAACTCCACAAAACATACATTTTTCTCAGTATCACATTATAGCTATTTTAAAAGTGACCACATAATTGAAAGTAAATCACTCCTCAGCAATTGCATAGCATTTCACAGGTTTAAATAAAATATTGGT
>CAUYQU010037592.1:0-27694 GCA_963574635.1 Cheracebus regulus
TTGTTCTATTATAAAGACACATGTACACATATGTTCATTGTGGCACTGTTTACAATAGCAAAGACTTGGAACCAACCCAAATGCCCATCAATGATAGACTGGACAAAGAAAATGTGGCACATATACACCATGGAATACTATACAGATGTAAGAAGGATGAGTTCATTTCCTTTGCAGGAGTGTGGATGAAGCTGGAAACCATCATTCTCAGCAAACTGACACAAGAACAGAAAAGCAAACACCACATGTTCTCACTCATAAGTGAGTGTTGAACAATAAGACCACATGTACACAGGGAGAGGGACATCACACACTGGGACCTGTGAGGGGGTGGTGGGGCTGGGGAAGAATAGCAGAGGGTGTGGGGATTGGGGAAGGATAACATTAGGAGAAATACCTAATGTAGGTGACTGGGGGATGGATGCAGCAAACCACCATACCATGTGTACACCTGTGTAACAATCCTGCACGATCTGCACCTGTACCCCAGAACTTAAAGTATAAAAAAAAAAAAAGAAATCTGAGTGGACACAAACAAACAGAGAAACATATCATGCTCATGAATAGGAAGAATCAATATCATTAAAATGGCAATACTTCCCAAAGTAATTTGTAGATTCAATACTATTCCCATTAAACTGCCACTGAAATTCTTCACAGAATTAGAAAAAACTTGTTTTAAAATTCATATGGAACCAAAAAAAAGCTTTAACAGCCAAGTCAATTCTAAGAAAAAAGAACAAAACTGGAGGCATCATGCTACCTGACTTCAAACTATACTACAAAGTTACAGTAACAAAAACAGCATAGTATTGGTACAAGAACAGACACATAAACCAAAGGAACAGAATAGAGAACTCAGAAATAAGACTACACACCTACAACCATCTTATCTTTGACAAATCTAACAACAACAAGCAATGAGGAAAAGACTCAATTTTTTTTTTTTTTTTTTTTTTTTAACAGATGGAGTCTTGCTCTGTCACCAGGTTGGAGTGCAGTGACACAATCTCGGCTCATTGCAACCTCCACTTCCTGAGTTCAAGCAATTCTTCCACCTCAGCCTCCTGAGTAGCTGGGACCACAGGTGCATGCCTTTTTGTATTTTTAGTAGAGGTGGAGTCTCACCATGTTGGCCAGGATGGTCTCAATCTCTTGACCTCAGGATCCACCCTCCTCGGCCTCCCAAAGGGCTGGGATTACAGTCATGAGCCACCACGCCCGGCCAAGACTCAATTTTTAATAAATGGTGCTGGGAGTGCTGGCTAGCCGCATGCAGAAAATTGAAACTAAACCCATTTCTTACACACACAAAAAATAACTCAAGACATATTAGAAACCTAAATGTAAAACTCAAAGCTATCAAAACTATAAGAACCCTGGAAAACAAGCTAGGCAATATCATTCTAGACATAGGAAAGGGCAAAGATTTCATGACGAAAATAACAAAAGCAACTGCAACAAAAGCAAACTTGACAAATCAGATATAATTAAATTAAAGAGCTTCTGCATAGCAAAAATAATAATAATAATAATAATAACTACCATCAGAGTGAACAGACAACCTATAGAATAAGAGAAAAATTTTGCCATCTGTTCATCTGACAAAGGTCTAATATCCAGAGTCTATAAGAAATTTAAACAAATTCACAAGAAAAAAACAATCCCATTAAAAAGTGGGCAAAAGTTCTAAACAGACACTCCTTCAAAGAAGACATACATGTGCTCAACAAACATGAAAGAAAGCTCAACATCATTTATCATTAGAGAAATGCAAATCAAAACCACAATGAGATACCATCTCACACCAGTCAGAGGGGCCATTATAAAAAAGTCAAAAAACAACAGATACTGGTAAAGGTATGGAAAAAAAGAAATGCTTTTATACTGTTGGTGGGAGTGTAAATTAGTTCAAACATTGTGGAAGAGAGTGTGGCAATTCCTCAAAGACCTATAGGCAGAAATACCATTCGACCCAGCAATCCCCCATTACTGGGTATATACCCAAAGGTATATAAATAATTCTATTATAAAGATACATGCATGCATATATTTATTGCAACACTATTTACAATAGCAAAGACATGGGGTCAACCTAAATGCCCAGCAATAATAGACTAGATACAGATAATGTGGTACATATACACATTTGATTGTACATATACACAATGGAACACTATACAGCCATAAAAAAGGAACCGGATCATATCCTTTGCAGAGACATGGATGTAGTTGGAAGCTATTATCCTCAACAAATTAATGCAAGAACAGAAACAAAACACTAGATGTTCTCACTTATAAGAGTAAGTTGAATGATGAGAACACCTTGACACATTGTGGGGAGCAACATACACTGGGGCCTGTTGGGGGGTTGGAGGAGGGAGAGCATCAGAAAAAATAGCTAACAGATGCTAAACTTAATACTGAGGTGATAGGATGATCTGTGTAGCAAACCACCATGACACGTTTACCTGCGTTAACAGCCCTGCACATTCTGCACGTTTGCCACTGAACTGAAAATAAAAATTGAAAAAAAAATTAACAGAACCAGAATCAGAGGACAAAAGTCAGAAAACTGAAAAAAAAAAATTACAGTGGAAATGAACCCTTCTTGAAAACACAAAAAGGAATTTGCCATTTAATTTTTATCCCAGAGAATACAAAATAAGAGAATTCTAAAATAAAGTCATAGGACAAAAAATTGTGTATGATGAGTTGTGTAAAATAATGAAATTGCAGAAAGAACAAAGAAGAAAGTATAAATGACAGAGATAAATTTTATTTTTATGAAGAATGAAAGAAAGGTCAGAAATATCCTTCATCTGAGTGTTATTCATCCTTCACATTATCTATTGAAGCTTCTAAAAAAACAAGACTGAAGGTCAACCTTGTTTTTGCCACTGTTGGAATTGCAGACCCCTTGCTGCTGAGTTAAATCCTCTTTATATTGTAATAAAACAAATCTTCATTTAGGGGAAGAACTAATGACATAGTAGATAATTTTTTGGCAAAATAAATACCAAACCATGTAGCAGTTAGTGAAATGACTATTGATAATAACAGCATGAATTAATATTTGGTGAATTTTATAAACAGAGCATTTCAAAAGAAAGAAAATGTAGCATCCTTTGGAGACAAAATAATACCTCAAAGATTACTGTTCTAAAATAATACCCTTAGAAATGACTGAGTCTAAACAAAATTGTAGTTGGGACTATTAAAAAGGTGTACAATAACTCAAAACTCATCCATCTCAGCGGTGCTCACATCATCTCTGTGAGATCAATAGAAATGGAGAATTTTCTCTACATTTTGGAACCAGAAAAGCTGAAACCATCTAAATAATTGCGGCTGCTATAGAGATTAGAAAGTGCTAGAGTCTTTTCTGAAACATCATTGCCCTTATTTAAAGCAAATATACACACACTAGAAAGAACCTCTGTTATTTGACATGATAATTCACATTCATTTGCAGATCCACAATTGCCAGTTTGGATTGAATACATGTAAGTGAGGTAGCTAATACGAGTAGGGGTTATACAATAAAAACAACAACACTAACCACTTTGGGGTGTTCACTGGAACAAACGTTTCATATGAATTATGCCAATTTTCACCAGCCCCTCGTAAGGTAGTATCATGATTCCTTTCGTACACATGAGAAAAGTGATGCACCAAGAAGTTTAATAGCACTTCAAAGTCCCGTAAGTAATAAGCAGTTGAACTGGAATTTGTGGCCATTTAGTTATTATTCTAGAACCTGTTCCCCCAACCCCAAATTGCCCCATCTCAATCAGGAATGACGGACCCTGCTCGGACATTTGGAATGCTTCCAGAAATCATGTTTACATTAAAATGAGCCTCCAGGCATGGGTTTGGTCCTTAGAAAGGGTACTATGTTTCTTGGAACAAATTCCCCTTTATGAAAGTGTGATACAAAGATTTTGAAAAGCAGTTTTGCTTTGGCTGAGGTCAATTATTTTGTATGTTTCATTTAGAAATCATGTATTTGCTTTTAGAGGTATTTTAACTGGACAAAGCACACAGAGCAAAAGCACACCGTTAGAGCTGAGGATTTAATGAAGAGGCCGAATGAACATGCTGGTGCAGTCAGAAGCAGCCCAAAAGGCAGCTAGCACTTCAACGTGGGACTTGGTCTGTAGCATCAGCTGCTATAAAAATCTTCATTCCACAGAGAAGGCCATCGTATGGCTCCAGCCAGCTGTAAATTATTTGACTAAATTTTCCTTGAAGGAAGTAACACCAATGTAATTTAAGAAATAGTAATGAGAGAGAGAAAAGAAAAGAAAGAGAGAGAAAATGTCACTTTCTAAAGTCACTGAAACAACCACCCCAAAGGTTCTAAGAAAGATATTTTTTATGACTTGTGCTTTTGAACTATGATGGGTTGGAGGTATCAGGAAGCAATATTCTCCCAGCCCTCAAGAAATTTCCAGAATCTGGGCATCATGAGAATTTGCTCTAATTTAGTAAAGATTATTAAACCAGGAGAGATATAACTCACCGTCCTAAATATAAAGCTCCAAAGGGCTTTGACATGTTTTGCTCCATGTCTCAGTAATCAGGTCCCTGACACCAAAAAGAAACATAAAACATTTTTGATTGGTGTGAAAATAAAATTAAAGATCAAAAACAGCTCTCCATGGAAACTCATAAGTTTTATTCCCACTGATTTATGCATCAGCAAATTTTGTGAATACCTACCATATACCTTTCACCTATAATTCTCCTTGTCCTCATTATAAGCACCAGGCCTTCATGTTCCCACCAGCACACCTAGCTTCATTCCATGCTTCTAGTACTAGCACTACCATAAAAGGGAACTTCTCTGAGAAATGTTTGCCTTGAAATTCACTATCTATGAGATTTCAGCCACAAAGTTGAAGATGTACAGGTAAGACCTAGTAAGATACGGCAAATAGGGAGAGGATGGGTTCATAATTAGCTGTATGCTTTAGGACTGGGGTAGCCACTGACAAGGAGATAAGTCTGGTTTCCAGTAGTAGAAGGACCAGAGAGACAAGCAAAATAAGGCATTGGGAGGTTGTAGAAGGCATGAGGAAGATCCAACAGCAAAGAGGTATCTGACAGTGAGGGAATCGATTTTAGTTTCCGGGTCCACATTCTTAGATTTGGTTCAAAAGAATGACTCTATTTTTAGTTTAGGGGTTATCTCAACCTAAGCAATGCTCTATGGGGTGGAGGGTTAACATAGTTACTGGTAGTAAGGCATTTGACCTGCTAAGCTGCTTCAGGTGGAGAGGGTAAAAGATCTGTCTAGAATCATTTTATAGGACTCCTGTTGGGAGTTATATATAATAATGACAGAATGCACTGCCCTCACCTAGGAATAATGTCTTCTGACAAGTCAGGGTCCCATTAACAACACAGAGGTAGGTCCCTGGACGTTTTTGCTTTTGCTGACATTCTGTCCTTCCGGTGGCCCCATGTGTGTGGATGCTGAGCATCCTGAAACTGGCAGTAACAATCCCTAAGCAAAATAAATGGTGTTAGAACAAGCAAAGGGGAACCATAAGTAAGCACAAGCAGAGCAGAAAGAGGACACAGAGATCACTGGTGGCTGGGGCTTAGGAAGGAGAAACAAGCTGAAGCCTTGGGCCATCTCTTCTGTCTAAAGTCCAAAAAGCGACCACCATGTGAGATGGTCAGTCTCTACCTGGCAGGGCTGGAGATATAAATTTGTGAGTTAACAGTATATAAGTGTAAGGGAAGTTGTGGGCATAAAGGAGAATGTGCTGTGAAATCCAACACTGAGTAACTTCAAAAATATAAAACAGTGCAATTCCATGATAAAGAGCTAAGACTCTGACGCCAGATTGCCTTTGTCTGAATTCCAGTTCCTTCATTACAGTAGCTGTGTGGCCTCAAGCAATTTACTTAACCTCTTAGTACTGCCATCCCCTCATCAGTAAAAATGGAGCTAATAATACATACCCTTGGGCTTTGGGAGTATTAAATGAACAAACATGAAAAGCTCTAAGAAGAGTGTCTGGTACATAATACTTAGCAAATAGAAGTTGTTTCTTTGGCGGCTTCTTGTTAATTATTATTGTATTCATCATTATTATCAATATTAAGCATTAGAAGGTGATTATGCAAAGTAGACAGAAAAGGAAAATCCAGAGAGAGACTCAGGAGAGAGTGATATCTTAGAGGCCAAAGAGGAAGGAGCTCAGAGAGAGGCCATGGCCAACCATGCTGAATTCTAATGAGAGGTCAAGCAAGATGAAAACTGGAAAATGCCTATTGTACTTACAGACATGAAGGCTGTTAGTAGCCTTAGAAACTTTTTTGAGATTCAAGCATAAGCATAGTTAACATGTAGATGAAAAAGATAAAATTGAGAAACAGAGCCAAAGAGACAAGATGGAGAAAGAATGAAGTCTTCTAAGAGAACGGCAATGACTGAGCTCCAAAGTTCAGGTCATGTCAATGGCCTTAGGTGGAAGGTGTTACCGTTCCTGTCAGGAGGAGGGAAAGAGAAGAGGAAGGTCACAGACAATGATTTGATCATGGGGAGATGAGGGATCACCCACTGATGGCTTTTATTTTCTTTTCAAAAGTGTGAGACTCCATCTTAAAGAAAGAGAATTGCTTATGAAAGCATAGGGTATATAGAAAGAGAGGGAGATAGGGAGTGAGTGGCCAGACAATTAAAACATTTGGAGAAAGTTTGCAGCATCCTACAGTGGGTAGAGAAGTGAGCTAACTTGATAAAATGTAGGATGGTCTTTGGCAGTCCTGAGGTGAGGGACCGTGTGAGGTTGGTGACAATAAATTGAATTTAGAACCAATGTGTTTTATTTTGTACTTTTTTTCATCTCATCTTGTTCATGGTACAATTATAAAAATAGTTGTTTGGATTCACCAGGGTTGATGCTTGAACAAGTGGGGATAATAATATTTAAGAGAAGGAAAAGGGATTGTTAGTACGATTGAAACGATGGGTGATGGAGGGAATTGGAGAAGAATATAAGTAAGAGCAAGGAAAGGAGGTCTGATGAGTTCCCAGCGCTGACATCATGTGGCTGAAGGGAGAGCTGGAAGAGGAGAGGCCACACTGGAAGAGCAGGATGCTCAGGCTAAAGATTTTGGAGAGAAGGCCACTAATTCCCAGGCTCTTTCTCCAACAGCTTTCATCTTCTTACCTCTGAAGGTTCCTGCTCTGTCACTCCTACCCACACTGGGGACATCCCTATACCAATGACCAAAACAAACAAAATGCCTTTGTAACCATTGAGCTCATCCAGACATATTACTGATCACCTTTTTTCTTACCGTCAAACCACTACCTACATGAATCACACACTCTGCTCCAATTTTTCCTTCCTTTCTTCACTTCAGAAATCTTATTTCTGCTCCAACCTCACGGAAATGCCATGTTTTATCTTCAGTGTTACTAATGATCTCTTTTCTACAAAATCCAATGGTATTTTTCTATTCATCTTCTTCCCTGAAGAAAAGTAAGGACTTTGAGAAGCAAAGTAGAGAGGGAATTTCAGGTGGAAACATGGCTTTAACATAAAGAAATGTAAGCAGAGCTATGAAAGGAACCTTCAAGGGGCCATGCAGAGCCTGTGCACAGTAAAGGATGAATGTCAGGGACAGCAGGCGAGCAACTGGAAAATGGTAAAACGGGACAACTGGATATTAAGACAAGGATGAGCTAAGTTGACTTACACACTAGGTCTCCTTGTTTAAACTTAGTCTTAGTAGGCAGTGGAGAATATTAAGAACTTTTTTAGTAGGGAAATGACATGAAAACAGTGTTGTTTTAGGAAGATTAATCTGGCCAAATTCAGAATAAATTAGATATGGCTAAAAACTATGCATCTACTTCAGAGAATTAAATTCCATTCAACAAGCATATATGAAACTTTCCATGAATATGTGCTGTCCATTGTCTTATAACTGTCCTAGGGAGAAGCAAAGTGCTGACTCCAGAAATAGCACAAAGTAAGTATGGTATGTTCATATTCCTTAGGACATTAGAATTTTAATATTGAGAGCAATGGGGAAGAACTTCAGGTAAATACCTCTACTATAAGGCATTATAAGAAATGTTTCGAAACAGAAATATTCACTAAATTTTACGTAAACCTCAAGGAGAAATCAATTAATGTCAACTGAAGTGGAAGATTAACAGAAGGTCTCTCCTAAGTGACAGGAGTGGAGCCTTGAAGGAGGATAGGATAGCAGCTGGTGGAAGTTATTGCAATTGCACAATTTGGAGACCTTTGCCACTATCACTCTATAGGCTAGCTTTGTAACTCCCAGGCCCAAAAGCTAACATAGGCTTGGTGTTTCAGATCAATTGTGTGGAGAGCTTGGATGCAAACCATGCCCCATTCCCTAAATGTTCTAATTTGAAGGAAATCGGAACTAGACTGCTGGAGCAATCTAATTCCTTCAGTAATGAAATACTGTCGGCCATTGATCTACCAGAAGGCTGCATTGATGATCTGCCCTGTAGGTGACTAGGGAGAAGTGAAAGGAGACAAGAGGAGAGAGCAGTGGCCATGCAGAGAGCAGGTAGTGCATGGTCCAGGCCTCCAGTCCACTTCAAGAGATCCTGATTCTACTTTCTGTGGGTTCAGTGTTTGGGGATGACAGGTTAGCTCTTCACTGAAAGAGACACTGAGGGCTGCTGCAAGAACAGAGAAATGGTCAGCTGATCACTGACTTGCTCTCTATCCTTGAGCAGATCATCTTTGCCTGATGTATTGTTCCTACCTGTAAATTGAAGATAATAATCCGTGGCCCTTTGTTATCACAGTAAGTGGAAAATGAGATCCTGTAGGTGAAGGACTTTGAAGTCAGAAAGAGAAAAGAGCTCTTCCATAAAACTTCGAGAGGGTCGTGTCAGCGTCAACTAACATTTATGCGCGCTAGCTCTGCACAGGGCACCATTTCATAGCCTGTACACTGAATTAACTAATACTACAAATTGTCCCTGTCTAGGGAAAACTTTGCCCTTCAAAAATCTTAGCTGTGGAGGTTATATAAATAAACTCATAGAAGAAAAAACGTTACAAAGGAGGGGTGGGGAGAGTTTTTCAAATGTCCATATCTCCATGTTTGGCTGACTTGAGATTTTAGTTTATTTTTACCAATTATATTTTTGTGCCTGCACCCCAGGATTAAGCAAAGCCCATTAAAGGGTCTGATGCTGCAAATGATCTTGTAGAAGACCGTTAGAGTTTATTGTCAGCTCTGCCCTTGCAACCTGTCTCCCCTGGAGAAACTCCTTTTTTGAGAAATTTTGCAGCATCCTACAGTGATGGAACACAGAGAGGCTGAGAGGTCATTGGCTAACATCAGCAGGTACAAAGGATGCCATCCTTCCGGGTTTGGAGACGTGGAAGTAAACAGGACTTGCGTGGGATTGTGCCAGGAGCAAGCTGTGACCTGGCTGTGGGGCTGCCGGTGGGGGCATGTGTGTCTATTGGGAGCAGAAGTTGTTTCTCTCTGCCCCGGGGCTGGGAAAGACTGGGCTGCCCTCACACTGCAGGTGTCGGGGGCTCAGGAGCCTCTTATCTTTTGTGTGGCTGCAACTATTTTCCCTAGAAAATTAAAGTGACTTAGTCAGTTAACCTGAAATTTCCAGCAGCAGATTAGAATTTTTCTCACCAGACTTTGGTAGCTGAGAGAGCAAAGTGCTGAGTGCAACAGAGGTGGGATTCCACTACCACCTAGTGGGCAGCAAGGGGCCACCTCCTTGCCCCACATGGCTCCAAAGAACTTCAAGGGAACTGGGAAGGAAACAGCCAAAAACGAAGTTAATGTAAGTCCTAGGTAGACTTAGACCATCTTGCGGTGCTTCCAAAAGCCGCCTGAGGGGGTGCATTCTGAGCACCCCATCAGGGGCTGATGGTAGGTTGGGGAGCTGCTACCCTCCCTCAGAGTTTGGTTCCTGGGCCCTGGAATGCCACAATGCACCCAGAAATAATTCCTGCTTTGGAGCAGTCGATTGACCAAAGAGAGGCATCAGACCTGATTAGAGCAAACATATTTTCATATTTGAAGCCAGAGGCTTATTCATCCACTGCAAAATCAGTTCCCTGTTGTCAAAGGCTGTAGTTGCGTCATTTCTAGCTTCCTCCCTGCTGCCTGCCTTATGCACTGAGCATGTTACTCATGAAACAGATTTTTTTTTTGACAGTAGATGCAGTGCTCAGTTTTCTATGTGAAAAGAGGTGATGCTTGTTCTGATAACAATGAGACTAAAACATGAGAGTCACTGCCCACAAGCAGTTCATGTTCTAGAGGAGCTGGCAGACACAAGTCGTTGCATAAAAATCTAACAGTGTGTAATGATTAATTTCATGTGTCAGCTTGGCTAGGCTATGTTATCATTTTTGGTCAAACACCAGTCTAGATACTGCTGTAAAGGTATTATTTAGATATTATTAGCATTTAAATTGGTAGCTTTTGAGTGAAGCAGATGACCTTTCATAATGTGAATGGGCCTTGTCCAGTCAGTTGTAGGCCTTAAGAGAAAAGACCTCAAAAGGTATGTTGAGTAGAAGGAATTGTGCCTTTAGACTGCATTTAGATTCAAAGTACGACATTGACTCTTTCCAGAGTCTCCAGCCTGCAGGCCTGGCCTTTGGAGTTCAGCCTTCACAGTCCCCACAATTGCATGAGATAATTCCTTAAAATAAATCTCTCAATACGTAGCTCTCAATACGCAGATGATATAGATAGATAGATAGATAGATAGATAGATAGATAGATAGATAGATAGATGATAGATAGATGATTGAGAGATGACAGATATTAGATGATAGGTGATAGATGTAGAGAAAGGTAAATGATACATAGTGATAGAGGATAGATGACAAATATAGACAGATGATAGATATTATCGATAGATGATTGATAAATAGATGACAGATATATACAGATGATTGATTGATTGATAGCAGATGTGTATATAGATCCATTATCTCTATAGATATACACATTCTATTGGTTATGATTCTCTGGAGGACCCTAATATAGATTCATAATGGAGAGCATTTCAAAGCATTCTAGCATCACAGAGAAGAGATTTATTCTGCCTGAGGGATCAGGATGAATTTACATTAGAGGTAGCACTTAGTATACTTTTTCAAGGACAGACAAATTGGAGTTCCACAGATGAGGAAAGGAAAATAATTTTTTTCAGGCAAAGGGAATAAGCAGAAATGATCTTATCAGAGACGCCATGCAAGTGGAGTGACCCTCAGTGACTCTAGTCCATGGTGCCTGGGATGGCACATGCTGAATGAAAGCTCAGATAGAATGAGATGTCACTGAGGACCTGTTGTAAAGGATCTTGATTGCTCAGGGTTTGTCCTTCCTCAGAGACACTAAGATCTCTGATGTCCTAGGCTTGAATGCATAGTGTGAAGTGAAGGCCAGAAGTGGCAAATTTGAGTTCCTTTGAAGGCTGCTTAGGCTAGACAGGTAAACCTTAAAAGGCTGCTACAATTTTTTAGCTCGAATTCTAATAGGAATTATCTGTAGGTGTGAAGACTAGCAGTGGGCCACAGAGCACCCCAGAGACAAAGAAACAGAATCAGTCTTCCCTCTGCTATTTTCTGATATCTTAATAAGAGTGAGTACAGCAGGATGGTTGAGAAGCATGGTTCTGCCATCAAACTGTACTAAGCCAGTATCTCTCCAGTGCTGGTTAAGTCACCTTGAACAAATTATTCTCTTAACCCCAATTTCTTCACCTCTAAATCAGAGCTAATAATAGTACCTGCCTCATAGAGTCGTTGAGAGGATTAAATAAGATCCGGCATGGGGAATGCTTGGCCCAGCACTGGACACCTTGTAAAAGCTCACTAAGGATTATTTATTAATGTGAGAAGGATACTAAAGCAAGACACTAGCACTGCTTTACATAAGGATGGGAATTTTTTAGAAGATTAGTTTCTAATATCATCCTAACCCTTTTTTCAAGTGGGCTTGCTGGTATATTGATCAGAAACATAGGCTTCTGTTCTTCAAAGATGGCCCATCAGGGTTACAATTGTGTTCTTGTTTTATCAAAGGGAAGAAAGAAAGACACTAATAATTCTAATGGTGTCAACCAATAATTTTGGGTACAGATAAGTTTAGAGAACACATTGCTTATGTACGTATCACTTACTGATGTGTGCCTTATAGACAGGTCCTTAGGGATCCCAATGGGCCATTGTGAAACTTGTTACAGGACAGTCAGTATATCTCGTTCTAATGTCCTGTTTCAAAGGAAGATGCATTGCATACAATCTTCACCATCTCATCCTGCCCGTCCTTTTCCTAAGAGCTCTAAATGTCTGCTGTGGGTCCAGTTTAGGAGGTGGTGTGACCAGATGGCTAAATGATTGAGAAGCAGCTTCATGAAGAGCCCGAGGCAGCCTGGTCCTCATTAATATATTCTGTTCAAGCCCCTGGGGCAAGAATGACAACCGGAAATTATACTTGTCATCTGCCTAGAAGTTGGCATCAGCAAAGTATTTTCTCCAACAGGGTTAATGCTGGTTGAATATTCCTGGAGCACTGATAGATAGGCACTGTATGAACTGATGATCAGCAAAGATATTTTAAACCACCACAAATTTGCACAGGTGTAAATATGATTCAAATAAGTACACACACATTTGCGCATATGTATACCCACACTAACATGCCACACCACATCTCCAAGTGTTGTATGACATTTAAGGCTTCCCTGTCTACCATCTCTAAGAGGAATCCACAGATGAACCTATCTCAGGTGAGACTCTGCTGAGCTCAGAACATAGCTCTCTCTGAGATCCTGGTATCTCCCTAAAGAAGTTCAAAGAGGGTTGTGAAGCCACTTGACTACCAGGAAATTCACAGCCAGGTTTTGTGCTCAACTCCAGCAGCTATCCTAGGATTAGGATTTAGGTAAGATTACCACTCCCCTTATTTTTTTCTCTTAGTTTATCCAGGGAAATGCATGTTATTCTCCTATACCTAATTAATAATCATAAAAGTTCTCCCCAAAGGCCTCCATGGCCATAAACCTCACAAATCCTGTTAATCCTGTTTATGTAAATCCCAGAGTCATAAAGTAGATCCTATATTTCAAATGGCATCCCTAGTCCCTAAATGCCTAGCTAGGTGAACATTCAATTTTGAAACATACTGGTTCTCCAATGCAACAAATACATGTAGGCCTGGGGGTTGTTTCTCTTACTTACAGATGGCTCAGACTGCGACAAAGGCTTGGTTCACCCAGTAGTTAAGGGAGGAAAGAACTGGGGAGTAAAGACTGGGGGCAGATCAGGATACTAGAGGGCTGGGCTAGGGTCCTAGCCCAGACATGATGCACACTGGGGTTCCCACCCAGCTCTCTCTAGGACTCAATTTCCATTCCTCTAGTAGATCTGAATTGTTTAAATCGTAAATGTTCAATCATGTCTAAACATACAATTTTTAACAAAATCTTGTGATGAAGCCAATAATAATAATAATAGTAATAATTGTTGTAAGAATTAATAAAACAGATAGATACCTCAGTGTGACAGTTTCAGAAGTGAAAGGCGTTTCCCCTAACTGCTAGCAGCTGACTGCCCCAGCTCTCAGACCTCTTTGAGGACTGCCTTGGCTGAAGAAAACTGTTTCACCCAAGGCCACATCTCCTTCCTGGGGCAGCCTTCATCGAAAGCCTGATCGATGCAGGGGTATAAAGATCTGGCTCCCTTGTTCCAATTCATGACAACTGCAATGAACCAGCGTAGCTCTCTAATTTCCTATGACATTGGCTGAGACGCTTCCTTGCAACTCATCTTTTTATCCAGTCTTGCTTCTTCTCCCTCTTTCCCCCATGTGTTGATCCAACAACGCTCTCTGATACACATTCTACTCTCTAATCTCTGTCTCGGGGTCTGCTTCCTGGGAACCTACTTGTGATTTTAACCAACATTCATTGCAACCTTTTGCTTCAGGATCTGTGATAGGCTTTCCGCATGCATCATCTCATTTAACGCCTTCAACAGTCTTGCACAGGAAGGCAGAAGAGGTTATGGGGATAATATTGTAGGTACTGTAGTCCCCCATATCTGTAAGGAATATGTTTCAAGACCCCCCAGTGGTTGCCTGAAACCACAGATAGTATGGAATCTGATTGCTGTCAATTGGAACACGCTTTTGTTCATGTCTTTCATGCAGAAATTTTGTGCCTTTTCTATCTTAACTAAGAACTTATCATGCACAGTAGCCAAAACTTTTGCAGTGTGAGAGGTGACAGCAAAACTAGCATAATTTTTCTCCTTCTTCACAATGTAATGGATAGAAGATTCCCTCCTACCATAAATCTTAGCAACCTCAGCATACAGTTTTTTTTTTCTTTCCTCATTAAGTTTACCTTTCCACTTGAAGGAAGCCTTTTCTGACTTCTCTTTGGCATATCTGAACTGCCAACATCACTACTCTTGAATTTGGGGGCCATTGTGAAGTAAAATAAGGGTGACTTGAATACAAATACTGCGATGTTGCAACAGTGCATCTGATAATGAAGACAGCTACTAAGTGACTCATGGGAGGGCACTGCAGACAGCGTGGACAGTCTGGACAAAGGCATGATTCACATCCTGGGAGGGAGAAAGACAGCACAAGATTTTGTCATGCTGCTCAGAACAGTGTGCAGTTTAAAACTTATAAATGATTTATTTCTGGAATTTTCCATTTAATATTTTTGGTTCTTGATTGACCTTGGGTAACTGGAACAGCAGCAAGCGAAACCACAGCTAAAGAGCACCACTGCCTTGGCAACAGCTAGCCCAGGTCATTCTAATGCATTTAACTTAGTATAGAATCTTGGGCAATAAATTATTTTTCTAATCCTGTTTTCCCATCAGTAAAATAGGACTTATTAACAGATCTAAGCCTTGATGCCACTTGGAAATATTAATTGAGATACACATTTTCAAGGAAGAGCATCCAAATTGCAATACGCTCTACATAAATTCAACTCTACATCTTTGGTGAAATTTTTTTGCACCATTTATATTATGTAGGTGGTAGAAATAATCCTGCCTAAATAATCAGCAAAGTGTAATGGCAAGAAAAGGAACTCTAGGACCTGCCTGCTTGGGCCGATGTCCACTGTCATACTGTGCCAGATTTTCCATCTCTGAAAGGAAGATAGTGATAGTAACTACCATGGCATGTTTTGAAGATTGAATAATTTCATACATGTGAAGCTCTCAGAATAGAACCTGACACATAGTAAAGTTACTAAAAAGTCACTGCATGTTGGATAAAGATATAGCTTTTGTTTAAAGGTAAAGAATGAATTGTAAGGGGTTTTGACCATTGATGTCGAGGTACCATCAGTATTCAGATGTCCAGGAAAGACAAAGTTGTTTCACCAACACATTGGAGGGCAAAAATAAAACATCAGTTGAGCTTCACTGAGAATTGCTGACTTGAAAAGGGACAGGAGAGCTTATACACGTCTAAATTCCCAAACCCTCTATAAAGCAGTATATTGTCTGAGAACTTGGAATTTTCAGGGATGTGTTTGCATGTTTGGCATTGCTGTAAAGGAATACCTCACAGTAGATAATTTATAAAGACAAGAGGTTATTTGACTCATGGTCCTACAAGCTGCATAAGCATGGCACCTGTATCTGCTCGGCTTCTGGGGAGACCTCAGGAAGCTTTCAATCATGGGAGAAGGCAAAGGGGGAGAAGGTGCATGACACGGTGAGAGCTCAGGCAAGAAAGAGGGAGAAAGAGGAAGGGGGAATGTCCCAGACTCTTTTAAACAACAGAACTCCCATGAACTAACAGACTGAGAACTCACATTTCTGCAAGGACAGCAGGAAGCCATCATGAGGGATCTGCCCCCAGGACCAGACACTAAAGAAAAGTGTGATCAGGCTCCACTTCCAATTCTGGGAATCCAATTTCAACATGGGATTTGGAGGGGACAAACATTCAAACTATATCAGGGTCATTTTAAATATATAAATATATTTCCTTTATTCATGAGGTGACTCTAGAATTTAATGCTCTTGTAAGCAGTATTTCTGCTGTAAAACAGTACTTGTCACAATAAATGTAAACAATTGATTTATTAATATTAAATGAATATCAAGCACTTAAAATGATGTTAAGCACATGGTAATTGCTATAAGAAATTTAGTAATGATTATTGTTATCCCCATTTTACAAACTGAAGTATTAGATGCTGAATAATACTTATAATCCGTCCTGGTTATCTGCCTTAAAACTCTGGGATTATATCCACTTTGCTCCATTTCAAAGTGTGCAATAAATAAAAGCAGAGCTGCCCGGTTGAAGTTGCCTGATCACTGGCCCCCGAAATGCCCCCTGATTCTGCAACTCCTGAGTGAACTCTGTGCCAAATAGTATTCTGTGGAGCACAATCTGAAAAATCCAGAGAGCTTGATGGTCCTTCTAGTTCCAAAATCCTATGATCACCAATAAGATCTGGGCAAATCCAGTCCCATCCCCTACCCAGCTGGCTATTGGCAAGATAGCTTGTCTGATCGAGGTATTCAGGTAGCCACCTTAAAGAAAAATTCCTTTCTGTAAGCTACACAGATTTAATCTTTATTCCTGGGATGGATAAAGGTAACAGCTGGCATTCCAAGCTGTCATCCCATCTAGACCAGGACTCACTCTTTAGCCACAGAAGCCAGAGAAGTATGGCAAATGTTTCATCACCCTCATCTCTACTGGGTCTTTCCTGGAAATTTCTGAGAAAGAAGGATGTGGTTAAAGAGGTTCAGCTGCATAGGTATCAGGGGCAAAGAAGAAAATGATTCAGTTTATCAATGCTAGTTAGACTTGGCCCTTGGAAAAGTATGGAACCTCCCCGTAGATGGGAAGAAGTCCTTGCCATCTGTTCCCTTACAGAGATCTTTTGCATTTTTTTTCTGTCAGTTGAAAGTTCCTTGACTTTGGCTCTCCAAAAGGAACTTAATCCTGTACCCAAAAGCCACTGTAGGAATTACCGCTCTTTGCCCATCTGTAAGCCCCTGAACCAATTTTTTGGCAGCTGAGGCTATTGACTCATTATTTTGTGGCTTTTGTCACTGACCAATGGACGCATGACCCTGCCATGTTAATAAGGGGAACGGGGGAGTTCTCTAGGGGTGGCTGCAGGGGGACACTCTTGGTTTGCCCTCGTGGCAGCATCCTAATTTTTAGAAGAATTGTAGAAAGTTAATTTAGGGGGACTGACATGCCATTTTAATGCAGGCAAACTAATCTGTAAAAACTCACCGACCCACATGTTAAGCATCTGAACTCCTGGCTGGATCTGGGTCTGAAGTCACACAAGACCACGCAGCCACAAAGAAGGAGCCCAAAGCCAAGTGGCATGAAGCCAAGCGAGAGTAAAAGGGCTGCGGGGGGAAGGATGGAAGCAACTGAGTGTCCCATCACCTCTGTCCACAGGGCCTGGAAAGAGAAGCAAAACATTAGAAGCACAGGTGCAGGATGGAAATCTCCAAACAGGTCTTGGAACAAAGAGGAGAAGGCGAGTCCTGGAAGGAGACCCTGAGCTGCTCAGGGCAACCTCAGGGGCCTTCTGCAGAGAGGCTGCACCTCGTCTGGGGAGGGCGGCAGCAGCAGTTCAAGGTCCCTGACCTGGTGGAGACATGAAGGGCCCAACAGAAAGGGAGATGGGCCCGCGGAGGGGGGAGATTTGCTCAGAGCCTTTTTTACAACGCACTCTTCCTAGTTTTTATTTCAGTGTGAAAGCTTCAAGGGAAGCTGAGATGAAAACGTGCGATGGGTTTGCTACACACAGCTATTTGTTTCTGTTCTTAGTATCAGGGAGTTGATAAAGAAGAAAGAATCAATACAAAGAGGAAGCAAGGAAGAAATGGGGCCAGGGTCAAGCTATCATTTTCTGGCCTGAGTACAATGTCTGTGGCCTGGGGGTCCCAGAAAACGATTCACACAACTAACACACTTTGACCCTGCAGGTTATTATCAACTCTTCTTTAAGGCAAAATGTGGTTTCTTTTCCTTTAATGGTCTCTAGTTCTTGAATTTTTATTCTGTTTCAAATCTAGTTGATATCCTTGATAGAAATCTTCCTGATAGAAAACAGTATGTAAAATAACGCAGAGTTATAGAAGGGAAATGTTGGGGCAAGGATGTCCTTGTGAATTGGGAGTGTCTTACACCCATGGGCGCTCGCAGGGCAGAGTGGCGTAGCTGTGAGCTTCACCAGGCACTGACTTGGTCCTAGCCCAGTGCTATGCCTCGTTGGCTCAGTCTCAGTTAGGAATGCTCCCAGTGAATGTTTCAGACACACTGACTACAGTGGCCTAGGCAAATGGAAAAAAAAATCTCTTTTCTTCTGTAATGTGCACTCCCAGGTGAACTCCCATCAGCACCCAAGTCTTTCAAGTCTCTCTGTGTTTCTCTCCATTTTGTACTTTGAGCCACATGCCCTTACTCCAGGAGAAAGAGGGCAAGAGAAAGGGACAGCCTTTATGATATCAGGATAATAAAGGCTTTCTCAGAAGCGCACAGCAGGCATCTGCTCACATCTCACTGACCAGACTATGCCACATGCCTGAAGAGGGCAGAGGAGCTGCATGTGACTTTAGCCACTCAATGAAGTCAGCTCCAGAGCATGATAAATGCCTGTGAAGAGACAGGAAGAGAAACAGCAAAAAAGCGGAGCAAGAGAGGGAGGAAAAGAAGAAGAGAGGAAGAGAGAAAGAGAGATGAAGGAGGGAAGGGAGGGAAAGAGGGAAGGGAGGGGGGGAAGGAGGGAAGGAGGGAGGGAAGGAAGGAAGGGAGGGAGGGAGGGAGGGGAAAGAAAGGTGGTGTGGGGGCAGGAAAGAAGGGAAGGGAAAGTGTCCAGGCTTTAATGAATAAGAAATGAATTGAAGTTTCAGACCTATTGTTAAATAACAGTGAGGACCTGAGAAAGTTAAATTCTTTGAGCCACATTCTTTTTCATTTAAAAAGTGGAAATACTTATATTTAGTCCACAGGTATATTATGCAGATTAAATATGTAGGGTAAACCGATGTTGTAAACTGTCCTGTAGGGCTTATTATCTTAACAAACACATTGATCCAATATGAATGCATGATTGGTGACGGTCACTTGGCAGGTTAATTTCCAGGGAGCAATTTCAGTGTGGCTTGGGCTTGAAAAACCTCTGCTCCAAGATGTGACATACAGGCGAAATAGATGCTATATCCCCCTATGACATTCTCAGGTATTGATTTTACGCAAGAACTGAATTGCAGGCATCTTAATGAGAGTCATGGTGCAAAAGGGGCACTAGATGGCAGCAAAGTTCTATGTTCGGATTTTCCCGGGGATGCCAATCAAGGTATAGCTAAGTACTTTATAAGATAGAAGGCCAGGCGTGGTGGCTAACACCTGTAATCCCAGCACTTTGGGAGGCCGAGGCGGGTGGATCTCGAGGCCAGGAGTTCGAGACCAGTCTGGCCAACATGGTGAATCCCCATCTCTACTAAAAATACAGAAATTAGATCAGTGTGGTGGCTCATACCTGTAATGCCAACTACTCGGGAGGCTGAGGCAGCAGAATCACTTGAACCCGGGAGAAGGAGATTGCAGTGAGCCAACATCGCACCACTGCACTCCAGCCTGGGCAACATGTCGAGATTCTGTCTCAAAAAAATAATAAATTTAAAAATTGAACGTATTTGGAAATGATTTTAAGCCTACGGAAAATCGAAGAATAAAATTAGTGCAGCTGTAATCTTACCACTTTGAGAGGCCAAGGCGGGCGGATCACCTGAGGTCAGGACAAGATCAGCCTGGCCAACATGGCAAAACACCATCTCTACTAAAAATAGAAAAATGAACTGGGCGTGATGGCGCATGTCTGTAATAACAGTTACTCAGGAGGCTGAGGAAGGAGAATCGCATGTACCCAGGAGGCAGAGGTTGCAGTGACCTGAGATCATACCACTGCACTCCAGCCTGGGCAAAAGAGTAAGACTCCATCTCAAAACAAATAAATCAATAAATAAGTGCAGAAAGATTCATATACCTTTTGCTCAGACTCCCATCTTACTGGAGTTGACCCTTTCTGCTATCATCTGCTCTATATAACTGTCTAAATACTCTCCATAGTATTTTTCATTAAACATTTAAGAGTAAGTGATACACATCCTGACTCTTTACCCTTAAATATTTATGTGTGCATTTCCTGTGAATAGGAGTACTCATTTAGTAGTAACAGTATAGTTATCAATGTTGGTAAATTTAACATTGATGCAATAACTTTAGTCTGCCATCCACATTCCAAGTCTGACATGTGTCTCAATGATGTCCTGAATAACACTTTTTGTTTTCTAGAAGAGAATCTAAGCTAGGCTTGGTTATTTACTTGCTATGTATATCCTTTTATTCTTATTTTTTTTAGTACACCTCTACCTCTTTCTTGGTTTTTTAATGACATTGAATAACAACTTGAATAATACTTTTTAAAACAACTTGAATAATACTGCTCACCTTGTTTAAAAAAAGTATAATGTTCCTCATTTTGAACTTATCTGACACTTTCTTATAAACATGTTGAGATTATGCATTTTCACCCCACAGACCTCATAGATGATATTGAGACCTTTTCAAAGTATTACACCTGGACACATATTATATCAACTGTCCCTCACTGGTGGTATTATTTTTGCTCACCTGCTCAAGGTGTTTGATTTCACCACTGTGGAATCACTGCTTTTTTCCCCTTGCGACAATAAGCAATCTGTAAGGAGATATTTAAAATCATGAGGATGTCCTGCTCTTCTTTAAAACGTCTCCCATATCTAGCACCTATTATCTATTCTTTTCTGATCCAGTCTTTACTGGGAAGGTTGCATGTGATGATTTTCTGTCCTCAGCCTTCCATCCATATTTACTAGGCAGCACCCAGCATTCTATTGCAATCAAGAGTCCTCCTGCTACCCTTTATTTGTTTATTTGTTAGCTGTATGGACTTACACATTCCTATGTTTTCAAAGGTTTATAGTTAATTACTGAATTTAATAATTATGATGCTCAAAACGTCTCAGATGTGGCCAGTGGGAGCCTTTCTGGGCTGGCTCCCGTGTCTCTGTGACATGTCCCCATTACGTTTTTAAGCACTTTCTTACTTTCTGGCACAACAGGATGTTCCTGGCACATCTTGTACCTACTTTCGCTGCCACATCCCTGGAGATCCTTGTTTCCTTTTCATGCAGAAACTGAGATTTGAACACTAAGCACCTTCATGGCTCCTAGTTTGTCTCTACTTCTCGGCCCTCTCAGTGGACTGTGTTGGGAATAATTGCATATACATCTGCACATGCACAGACACTGGTATAAAAGTGCCCAACGGACATACTTGCATGTGCATTCCCACACGCACACTTCTGTATGCACATAGGAGCATGCACACCTATATATATAGTTCAGGCAACATAAATGAGCACTTGTGATGGTGAATTATGAACGTCAACTTGATTGGACCGAAGGATGCAAAGTATTGTTTCTGGGTGTGTCTGTGAGGGTGTTACCACAGGAGATGAACATTTGAGTCAATGGACTGAGAGTCAGACACATCCTCCATCAGGGTGAGCACTATCTAATCACTGTCAGGGCAGTCAGAATAAAAACAGGCAGAAGAATGTGAAAATATTAGACTAGCTTATCCTCCCAGTCTACATCTTTCTCCCATGCTGGATGCTTCTTGCCCTCAAACATAGAATTCCCAGTTCAGCTTTGGGACTCTGGCTTCTTTGCTCCACTGCTTTCAGACAGCCTATTGTGGGACCTCACCTTGAGATCGGGTGACTTAATACTCCTTAATAAACTCCTCTTTTTATATACATCTATCCTGTTAATTCTGCCCCTCTAGAGAACCCTGACTAATACACCACTCATTCCTCTAATTTTCATTCATTCCTATATGATCTTTTTCTCCTCCTTTGGAAGGAAGTGAACTACAATTTGATGTAAACCTTAAAACAAAGATTGTGTCCCCCAGTAAAACCAGAGGATGTGTGACCAATTTGGCAACAAATAATAGATTTGCAGTAGCAGGAAGATAAAGTCACAGAATAGGTTAAAACTGGAGAGAAGCAAATGAGAACATTATTATAAGTATCTTTCTAATGATTTATGTACTCATTTCAAAAAACTTTTCAGAATCTACTGTGTCGAGCACTATTTTAGGTATTGAGATATATCAGTGAACAAATTAAAAGTCTTTCACTCTAAGAAATAGATATTCAGGAGATATGAAACACATAGCATAAGATTAGAATAAAATATATAATAGGTGCTCATTTTGAAAATGCTACATAAAGACCAAAGGAAAAAAGAAATGGGTATAGAGGTACCTGAATGGGGGTAGGTAGACATTTCCTTATATAGTGGGTCTGGGACACAGACCCTTCTGATAAGCTGATGAGTGACCGAAGACTAGGAGCAGCTATGAAGATGTCTGAGACCAGAGTTCCAGACAAAGGGTAGGTCAAGTGCATCCTAGAAGGCTGTGACTGGGGAGAGTGAGGGGCTGCTGCAGCTGGAACCCAGTGACTGGCAGTGGTAGGAGGAGTTGCAGGAGGTGGTGCAGGGTGGGATCCTATGGGGCCTTCACACCTGTAAGAATTTGGCTTCAGTGCAAGATGGGAAGCCACTGCTAGATTTTGAGCAAAGACATGGCATTGTCTGACTTCAGCTTCACAAGTCACTCCAGCCACTTGGCAGAGAAGATGCTATGCATGGACAAAGGGAGACAGTCCAGACAGGGGGCAAGTAGGAGAAACTGGAGGTGAACTTGAGATGTTCACAGCCATTCAGAGATGACATGGTGTGTACTGAGCTTGCAGCAAATGTGTGCACTGTCTGTATAGAGACAGATGTCCAGTCAGCAAGCACTATTGCATGTCACTATGTGCCAGGGAATGTGATGGCTTCCGGGAAATACAAAGATGAATGAGACACAATCAGAGCCCTCTCAGAACTCACAGTCTTTGGAGAATATGGTGGGCAAGCCAGATGTGCCGGAGGAGGATGAGAGTGAGTGTAACCTGATAGGCCCTGAGGCGAGTCAGGAGCAGGCTGAGCCACGTGCTCATGTGTCCAGCACTCCATGTCTGTGGATCTGTGGACTCAGGGACAGCTTCAGAGAGGACATGATTTCTCTTGAAATAGAAAGGAGTCAAGAGCAAAGAAGGAAGAGATTCAGCCGGTCCAAAAAAAAAGAAGAAGAAGAAGAAGAAGGAAGACATCTGGGGCTCTAGAGTGATAGACAGAACATCCTTGGCTCTTGAATTTCCAGTTCCAGTCATAGCCCTCACCATGGCTTGCTGAGTTGTCATTCCCTTGGGTGGCCATGGAATTATCTGCCATGGTTTTACAACATGCTTCCCTTACACACTCTACCTTGAGTTTCTGTTCCTTGCAGCCAATAACTCTGGTCTGCAACACAGAGAAGATACGAATGCAGAATCAACAGCTTGATGCTGGCCATGGCATGTGCAGGGTTAAGATAGGGTGAAGGCAAGGCTGGTGTCCAGATTTCTGGCCCAGGTGTGACAGCAACATTATTTGTCAGAAGAAATACTCAGGAAGAAGTTACCAAGTGTGCTTGCAGGTGTAATAAGTTAGAGCAACCTCCAGGGTGCAGGTGGCACATCTTAAGCTGAAGGGCCCTGGGTGTGGGAATGAGTTCTGGAAGGCACCAGTAAGCATTGCCGGTGAAGCGGGGACCTGCAGGGAGAGGAAAAGTCAAGTATGGAACTCCATAGAATGTCTCAGCTGCAGGCAAAAGAGAAGTCAGGAACTAAGAACAGCTAGGAATGAACTCAGGCAAACAAGAGAAGAAAGCCAATAGACACCATAAGAGGAAAGCATTTCCAGGGGGAAAAATCCAATTCCGCTTATTTCCTTCCTTCCTTCCTTCCTCCTTCCTTTCTCCCTCCCTCCCTCCCTGCCTTCCTTCCTTCCTTCCTCCTTCCTTTCTCTTTGAGATAGAGTCCTGCTCTGTCACTCATGCTGGAATACAGTGGTGCAATCTCAGCTCACTGCAACCTCTGCCTCCCAGGTTCCAGGGAATCTCCTGCCTCAGCCTCCCAAGTAGCTGGAATTACAGGTGCAGGCCACCATGCCTGGCTAACTTTTTGTGTATTTTTAGTAGAGAGGGGCTTTCACCATGATGGCCAGGCTGGGAGCTGCTGACTTCTAATAATCCGCCCACCTCAGCCTTCCAAAGTGCTGGGATTACAGGCATGAGCGACTGCGCCCCGCCCAATTCTTTACACTTTAAATGACCCATTTGCTGTAGCCCTTTTATTTCATGTATTTGTGCAGTGCTCTTAACTCCCACCCTAGGCTGTCATTTAGGGGCGGGGGCTGTGGGCTCTCTGTGGACGGCAGCCTGAGCTGAGCGAGGTTCCGGGGTGGTGAGCCAGCAGTGGCTCCATGGATGGAAAGACCCCAAAGGCCCCTCTCATTTTGTGCATCCTCAGACGCTATTTTACTGACTGGGATTTTTAACAACTAAAATCAGGACAAAATATGCCTAAGAATTCAATACATTTTCTTACAAAACAAAGGGGTAAAAATAAATGTATATTCTCCTGCAGAGCTGATCTGGAAGTGTTCTCACACACACTTCTGCCACCTGGTGGCATCCCCTTTTCTCTTGGATTCCTGGGGTGTCCGCTGATGTTGTTGTCAGAAAGCACTGAACGCTTCTCTCCCGCAATGCAGCATGTCCGATTGCCCCGGATATTCCCAGACCGGTCCAGCTGCCCAGCTCTTTGCCCTCCTCCTGCTTCCAAGTCAGAGAGGGCCCCAAGCTAAGTTTCTACATCGTTCTGGGCCTCATTATTTTTTCCCTGTATAAACTGAGGAGATTGTAGCACTCATCTTTAAATACCTACCTCAAATACTTTCTGTTCCCTCAGCCTATTCCATCTTCCTTATGGGTCTGCCCCGGGAGCTGCTTCTGTGTTCCCAGCACGAATGGGCATGGTGACTGCCTCAGCCCTTAGCACAGGGCACTGTGAGAGATTGCTGGACTGTGTCCTCCTCTGTCAGTGAGCTGCTTGGATTCAGGAACCACATCTTACATGCCTTTAAATCCCAATCATCTGGTTAAATGCCTGATGTCCAGATGCTGTTCCAGAGCGTCAATGCACTAGACTGACATTGGTCCAAAAGGTCACAAATATGCCTTCTTATCCTAAGTGCCCCGCTTTTTTCAATTCTTCATGTAAAGTCAACTATGTGTCTTTTTTTTTTTTTTTGGTCGTATGAACAGAATAAAATATCATGGAAATTTTGTTCCGCATATTATATTGTTCATCTGGCTTACTTCCTTTTTTATTTTATCTTGTTTATCTTGGTTTACTTCCTTTTTTTTTGTACTTTAGGTTCTGGGGTACATGTGCAGATCTTGCAGGACTGATGCATAGGTACGCACATGCCATAGTGGTTTGCTGTCTCCATCCTCCGTCACCTACATCAGGCACTTCTTCCAGTGTTATCCACCCCCTCAACCTTCCTGCTCCCCACTGTCCCTCCCCTAGCCCCCCATCCCCCAACTTAGCCTGTTGTGATGTTCCCCTCCCTGTGCCCATGTGTTCTCATTGTTCAAAACCCACCTCTGAGTGAGAACCTGTGGTGTTTGGTTTTCTGTTCTTGTGTCAGTTTGCTGAGAATCATGGTTTCTAGATACATCCATGTCCCTAAAAAGGACATGAACTCATCATTTTTTATGGCTGCATAGTATTCCATGGTGTATATGTGCCACATTTTCTTTGTCCAGTCTCTCATTGATGGGCATTTGGGTTGGTTCCACGTCTTTGCTATTGTACACAGGGCTGCGATGTACATATGTGTGCATGTGTCTTTATGACAGAACCATTTATAATTCTTTGGGCATATACTCAGTAATGGGATTGCTGTGTCAAATGGTATTTCTATTTCTAGATCCTTGAGGAATTGCCACACTGTCTTCCACAATGGTTGAACTAATTTACACTCCCATCAACAATGTACAAGCATTCCTATTTCTCTACATCCTCTCCAGCATCTGTTGTCTCCTGATTTTTTAATGATCACCATTCTAACTAGTATGAGATGGTATCTCAATGTGGTTTTGATTTGCATTTCTCTAATGACCAGTGATGATGAGCATTTTTTCATATGTTTGTCTGCTGCATAAATGTCTTTTTTCTTTTGAAAAGTGCCTATTCATATTCTTCATCCACTTTTTGATGGGGTTATTTTTTTTCTTGTAAATTTGTTTTAGTTATTTGTAGATTCTAGATATTAGCCCTTTGTCAGATAGGTAGATTACAAAATATTTTCCCCATTCTGTTGGTTGCCAATTCACTCTAATTATTGTTTATTTTGCTGTGCAGAATCTCTTAAGTTTAATTAGATCCCATTTGTCCATTTTGGCTTTTGTTGCCATTGCTTTTGGTGTTTTAGTCATGAAGTCCTTGCCTATGCCTATGTCTGAATGGTTTTGCCTAGGTTTTCTTCTAGTGTTTTTATGGTGTTAGGTCTTATGTTTAAATCTTTAATCCATCTGGAGTTAATTTTAGTGTAAGGTGTAAGGAAGGGGTCCAGTTTCAGCTTTCTGCACATGGCTAGCCAGTTTTCCAAACATCATTTATTAAACAGGGAAACCTTTTCCCATTGCTTGTTTTTGTCAGGTTTTTCAAAGATCAGCTGGTTGTAGATGTGTGGTGTTGAGGCCTCTGGTCTGTTCCATTGATCTATATCACTGTTTTGGTACCAGTACCATGTTGTTTTGATTACTATATCTTTGTAGCATAGTTTGAAGTGAAGTCAGGTAGCATGATGCCTCCAACTTTGTTTTTTGTTTGTTTGATTATTATTATTTTTTTTTCCTCAGGGATGTCTTGGCTATGTGGGCTCTCTTTTGGTTCCATATGAAGTTTAAAGTGATTTTTTCCAGTTCTGTGAAAATGGTCAATGGTAGCTTGATGGGGATAGTGTTGAATACATAAATTACTTTGGGCAGTATGGCCATTTTCAGAATATTGATTCTTCCTAACCATGAGCATGGAATGTTTTTCCATCCGTTTCTCTCCTCTTGTATTTCCTTGAGCAGTGGTTTGTAGTTCTCCTTGAAAAGATCCTTTACCTCCTTTGTTAGTTGTATTCCTAGATATTTTATTCTCTTTGTAGCAGTTGTGAACGGGAATTCACTCATGATTTGGTTCTCTATCTGTTATTGGTGTATAGAAATGCTTGTGATTTCTGCACATTGATTTTGTATCCTGAGACTTTGCTGAAGTTGCTTATCAGCTTAAGGAGATTTTGGGCTGAGATGATGGGGTCTTCTAAATATACAATCACATCATCTGCAAATAGAGACAATTTGACTTCCTCTTTTCCTAATTGAATGCCCTTTATTTCTTTTTCTTGCCTGATTGCTCCGGCTAGAACTTCCAATACTATATTGAATAGGAGTGGTGAGAGAGGGCATCCTTGCATACTGCCAGATTTCAAAGGGAATGCTTCTAGTTTTTGCCTGTTCAGTATGATATTGGCTGTGGATTTGTTGTAAATAGCTTTTATTATTTTGGGATACATTCCATCAATTCCTAGTTTATTCATAATATAAATAAAATTTACTTTCTATTTTCAA